>JACJUM010003085.1:1839449-2000769 GCA_020976665.1 Heortia vitessoides
TGGGGATATAACCCAAGACCCTTGGCGCAGAAAACAAGATCACTACCACCTGCGCCATCGGGCCCGTCGCCAACGTATCGAAAAAGAATAGATTTAATTATGATTATTTATCATAACGGCTAACAGACCTGGGAGGAGAGCCTTGGCAGCGTGAGTATCTGGTTGGCCTCCACCAGCTGGTAGAGCGTCTGCGTGGGGATCTCGGTGGTGCTGACGGTGGCGGCGGGCTCCTCGCTGTCCTCCTTCAGCAGCACCATGGTGTCGGTGTGCCGCTGCACCTTGTACCGGCCGGTCACATTGGCCGTGTCGCGCGCGGTCATGTCCACAAACCTGCCAATGGACAAACATAACTTAGTACAGATAGATTACTGCTAGAGTAGCAACGCGGTTTCACCCGCGTTAAGTTACAGAACTATGCACCCCCTTTTACTCCCTTAAGAGATAATTTTGAAAAAATATTTTAAACATGCTTCATAACTTTTAATGAAGAACCTTTATGATGAATTTTATTTGAATAACTTCTAAAACAGCAGTTTTATATTAACTTTGCACCACCGTTTTAGCTCTTTAGGAGGTGAATTTTCCAAAATCTTTTCTTAGGGCTCCCCTCCGTTATAAAAGGAGCCCCTGTGCAAAATTTCAAATTTCTAACCATTAAAGTTTAGATTCTGGTATCTAAATCCAAAAGGTATCCAAATATACGGCTCTTATATGAACGGGGGGAACCCCTATTGAATTACCTTATTATTACATACATTTAATTTTCCACGAGCTTAATTATGGAATAAACTAGCAACACCTCGGAATTTCACCCGCGATATGGCCCATAGTACACGGCGTATTTTAAACGCGCCGACGACGCGCGTTTCAGAAACGCTTGTTGCGTTTACATTTCATTTACTTAGGTTACTAGGTTGCGTTCGAATTGCGTTTGAAGCGCGTATACGCGCGTCATCTGCGCGTCGTCGGCGCGTTTAAAAAACGCCGTGTACTATGGCCCTATTTCCCATTCCGGGGGAATAATAGATTAAAATAATATTCTAGGTTTGTGTAACGGATATAAGACCACAGTGGAATTACAAATTTAATAAATATGTGTTAAAAGTAAAGTATTAATTATATTTTACTTTTAACAAAATTTTAATGCATAGAACAAACACAGATCATAAAAATTTTGTCCTAGGTGGGTATCGAACCCCCAAGATAGGTTCACAAGATAGGATCACTATGACAGGGGTAATTAGGCCTTTCAAAGATAATATACATCCTTAATTATACCTCATAACATTAGCTGTTTGCATGTAAAAGTCCCGTTAAAATCGATCCAGCCATTTTAGAGATTAACCGGAACAAACAGACAGAGAAACAAAAATATTTCTTAATGTAACTTCTATATATATTTTTATAAGCACTGTTAATTAAAAATTATAAAAAGACACTTAAATTTTTAAAATATATATGTATATATATATATATATATATATATATAGAGATATCGTTAATTCCTGTGGAAATAACTATAACCAAAAATATACTTTAACTTAAATAAAATTGCATTGTTTCAAAAAAGAATAAGCGAAGAGAAAAATAATTAAAGTGCCCCACAGAACTTTGTACGAGGTTAAGTTAAAAATAAAATAGCTATTGACCTTATTAGTGTAAAAATAGAAGAAACATTAATTTAAAAACAACATTACACTACATTACATTACATTATAAACAGACATAACTTATTTAGATAAAATCCAAGCGGCGTAACAAAAGGCACACAAACGTACCCAAACGCGACTCTGTCCCTGTAGTGGAAGGCGGCGATGAGGTACCGCAGGCGGATGGTGTGCCGCTCCTCGAAGATGAGCGCCTTCACCTTGTTGTCCTCGAAGTCGGACACAAAGGCGTCAGCGTTCGCGTTCGTGATGCCGCGCACCAACTTGAATGGAAACTTCCAGCGCATAAACTCTGAGGGACAAATGGAAATAATAGAACCTTGCAAAAATATATGTAACTAGAAGTGCCCGCGACTTTGTCTGCGTGGAACAGAGACTTGGGACAGCATATTTTCTTTCAAACGTAAAATTTTCCTCGGTTTTCAATGTATGATTGCTGCTCCGCTCCTATTAGTCGTAGTGTGATGTTATATAGCTAAGTTACTCCCTATTAGCTATGTGCCAGTGAAATTCCCATCAAAACCAAGCAGTTTCAGAGATTACCTCAAACAAACAGACAGACCGTATTTTTTTTAAATGTAATTTTGTGATATGTGCCATGAATACATCTATATGCACTTATAAAAAGTTGTTATTTTAATATTAGAAACAGACACTTCAATTTTATTTGTATTGATAGTGATATTACGTAATAGCGAAACAAAGACGAAATTCCGTTTTCTGAAATAACAAACTTCTTTTCATCATTTTGGAACATTTGGAAGCCCAATGCTGGACATAGTTGCCCAAGAATGGGGTAATTTTGCCTATAATTGCCTCTCTGGGCAAGCTGCGCTTAGCACACTGTTGGCATTCGCATTCGCGATGGGGAAACTGCTATCCATCTTCACCCTGTGCATTTGAGCTACACTGTTTCCGACGGATATACCACCATCTGTCAAATGATATTATTTTCTAATATTTAAGCATTTACAATAAAAACTACTCTTTTAACGGCATTAAAACGCGGTTTATTTAACTTTTCATTTTCATTCCACGTTTGTTGCTAATTGAAAAGAGTACTAGTTAGTTACTACTACTACTTAGCTATAAGAGTCCCAAGGCACTTACCTAAAATCTTCGGCAGGGAGGACAGGCCCTCCTTGTAGATATACACGTGTTTATCCAACACGAGGGTAAGACAGGGCACGCCGTGCACGCCGACGCGACGCGCGAGGTTGGCCTCGTGGCCCGCGTGGACGGTCGCCAGGGTCACGCCCAGCGGCTGCAGGGCGTCCACCAGACGCCGCCACGCCGCTGCCGAGCGCACGCAGTCGAAGCACCAGTCGGTATAGAACAACACTATCGCTGGCGTGTGGACGCTCTTCTCGACTATATTGTTTTCGAAGTGACTGAAGGAAATGTAAGGCTATAATATATGATATCTAATTTATTGATTCAGGGTTATCGGCCATTTGTGTAATATTCATATAGGCCTCTCAGAATGAGGAGGTATTTTGCCCATAACTGCCACGCTGGGCAAGCATGTTAGCAATCGCAGAGCGCAGCTTTCGCAACGGGGATACTGCTGCTCATCCCCGCCCTGTGCATTTGAGCTGCACTTTTTCGGATGGATATACCGCTATCTGTCGGTTCTGGTACCATACTCGTCTTTTACGATACCTGGTGCAGTGGGAGGTAAGACATATTTAACTATGACTTTAATAATTATATTTGAAAAGATTTTATTGTTTGTTTGTCAACTCAAAATCCGTCCTTCTGTGAGGTACTGGCAGTAGGACCTTTCACTGCAACATGTGTCGTAAGAACCGACCGATGGTAGTATATCTATCCGAGACAGTGTAGCTCAAATAGGCAGCAGCATCCCTATCACAAAAGGTGCGCTCTGCGATTGCCAACACGTTCACTCAGCGCGGCAATTATGTGCCGACTGCTGGAGATAGGCCTCCCCTTTCTTGGGGCGGCCTCTCTCCAGCAGTGGACTTCCAATGGCTGTAATGATGAATCCAAAATCTACTCTACCAAATTTTAGTAATTTTTTCATTATTGAAAGGCTCGTTTTGGTAATTATATATTCAAACAAACTTAAGAAAGAGGTGACTTTAATTTTGTAAGCTTGAAACTAATAAACTTAAAAATTACTGTACTGATGAAAAAGTCTTTTACTAATGAAAATCTATATTACTGATGTAATGAAACCATGTTGCTTATTAGTTATGATACATATAAAATATGATGATATTGTTTAATGACAACGCATGCAGGCTGACACTGCACAATGCCAGAAAAAGACAAGCCAAGCCAGGACAGGTTGATAGTTACATGATAAAATTAGGTTGTTGTAAAGATATAAATTAATTTAGAATATGAAGTCATAAATATTAGGCAGAAAGCAAAAATTTTATCTACTCATCATTAGGAATTCTGTTTAAAACCTAAAGAAGTTTTAAAGCACCAAATAGCTAAAAGTTACTCATAAGGAAAAGTCAGCAAATATACACATACTAAGTTACGTAACAAAGTCTAAAGTGTAGTATGGTTTCTTTGTTAGCACTACACTGGGGAATACAATACACCCGCACAAGACCAGAGCTACATTGTCTCCTTACACTCAGTAAAGGTTTTATATTAATATGAAAACAGTTCTTTCAACCATAAATGAGAAAACATAAAAAATATCTATAGAAATTACTATTTTTATTTCATCATTCTGTGCATGCTAGTTGACATGATTTTCTTAAATTTAAGAATATCTTCAATAAACATTAGCCACAAAGTTATGATTTAATGCCAGTTGCAAATTTTGGAGATATTTTCTAGAATACCAAAAAATTCAAGGATTACACTAATAATCAATAATTTATGTAGTTAAAATTCTGATTGAGGAAATGTGTAACTATTACAATAATAATACATAGAACAATATCAGTAATTGTTCAATAGAACAGCCACAAATTATTATTTTTCTGGAAAATATGAAGGCAATAGATATACTTATTTACAGTAAAGTTCTTATAATGTAGTATAGTCAACCCTCGTAAATTTGACAAACTTATATAAAGGTGGTGTGGAATATAGAGTTTGCATATTACATAATTAATAGTTAATCTAGTTTAAATATACATGCAGTTATAAGAATTTGTCTAATTTATTGCACTTGTATGTCCTTATGAGTCATATAATGAATTACAAGACAAATTTTAGTAGAGGCAGCTCTAGATAATCAGGGGTCCATTGTCAATGCACACATAAAACATTACTCACCGAGTTGTGACTGACAGTTTATGGAATAAGGTAATGTCTTGGTCCTGAGTACGGAAATGTGTGCCAAAGAACTCTTCAAATGGATCATTGCTGAAAATATAATTACCTATGAAATATCTTAGCATTCATAAATCATTTATAATTTATCTAAACTCTTGTGTTGAGGTTATAGATAGCAATAAAAATGTCATGATTTACTTTCTTCACAGAAAATCTTATAAATGTAATGTGAATCATGTATTTATTATTCACCAATTCACAGATCATAATTTATATTTTTTTCTTTGGATCTATATACACTCTGCATAATATAACTATTTGTTACAGTTTTAAAAAAGCAAACAGCAAAAAGTAAACAAAGATATCAAACAAAAAAGGTTAAAATTTAAAAGAAGGTATTTTTAAAAAGGTATTTTTATTATGTGAACATAAAACTAAATTCACTGTATATACAGACCTAAATCTTGCATACTGGCTGTAGTCATGTCTTTGTTTATACATATGGTCATCTTCATTTGTAATGCCATATAAATCATAGGCTTGCCTGCGCTCTGAGTCAGACAGCAGTTCGTAAGCTTGTTTGATTTCCACAAAACGTGACTCAGCATTAGGGTCCTCATTTTTGTCTGGATGCCTAAAATAACAATCAATTAATCCATATTCTTATATTTTTAATTTATATATTATGGCAGATACCTTTTTTGAAATTGTAGAAAAAAAATTTTGCTAATGAAGTTTGATCAATGAGATTGAAGTCAATTATGAAGTAGGTAGGTAACGTACCACTCTTTTGCGAGCTGTTTGTATGCCTTGCGTATTTCAGGCAGGGTAGCCCTGCGATTAATACCAAGGATTTTGTACGGGTCACCGATCTTCTGGGCCGCTATCAGCGGGCACAGCGCAATCACCACTAGCACCCACAACCATCGCCCTTTCCATCCCTTGCATTTCCATTGCATATTAAGCACTAATCTAAAACTTCCACCCTTCAAGAGCGAACCTTCGCACTATTCATAGAACAACTTTCATAGTGACACCATTATTATGTGACCACGAACAAGACTGAATAATTGGAAATTAGCGTAAAAATACTAATAATTCTTATCAGTCATGCATCCGAAAATAGAACTGCTGAAAAATCAAGAATCCTGAAAATTCTCTCGAAAATTACAAAATGTCAACCCGGGGCCGACCATAGCCAAATCAATATGTTTTTTTGCGCAATGTCTGCCGCTTGCGCAGTGCAAACTTCGCAGGCAAAGAGAATGTGTCAATCCCACACTATCTTGATAAAATTTTTAAAAATAAAAAATAATATAAGACTAAGATTTCATGTCTCTGTTTACATCACATTTATTTATATTTATAATTTCATATAATAAACCCAAAAAAAGTTGGCTTTGGCACATTGTAAAGTGATACCAATACAAGTAATTGTTGAATTTATGGATTAATTGATAATTTGGTTGATTACTCTAAGAATTACCAATAGCACTGGAATTAACCTTTAAATAAGTTAGCAACAAGTTTATTGGAAAAAAATTAACTAAGTCTTAAATAAAACTTATTATCGTACTACTATTATTCGTTACACAAAACATTGTCGTTTCGCAGTACCCGTTTTTCTTTTATAGCCGTTAGAGTGCTGCTTGATGAATAACCTACTGTGTGGAACGAATCAACGCAGTGCTGTCAAAGTCATTAGAGTTGACGTTGACAAAATCGTAAATCCGCTTACAAGTTGTCATAATCAAATACTCTTCAACTGGAGCCCTTGAAACTCGTGTAGTACGCGCGTAGCTTCGTTAGTGATTTTAAAAAAGTGAGTGCTAGCGTATGTAAGCTTAACATAAATTATATTTGCTTATTTTATTACCTCTACATAATATATGAATCTATTTAAATTTAAGGTTATATGTGTAGGGTGACCATTAAAGTCTCAAGTTACAGAAAAAGTAAATACAGTAGTTTTTATTTTGTAGGTTCTTGTGTTCGATATTTTTTCAACTATTGTACATATTATTATAATGTTTAAAAATCTTGCTTAAGTTACTTATAAGGGTATTAAGAGCTAGTGGTGCTGTTGTAAGAACAGTTAATAATTACCAAATTTGTAATACGTTTTTAGTAGCGTAAATTTACGGAGCTCCTACTATAAAAATTTCGTAACATTTGCTAAAGTAGAAAAAATAAAATAGAAAACACTTTTTTCCGGTATTTGACATAAGCAACTGGCAATTAAAATTTACGTTACGTTTTAATTATTGTTAGAGTAATTTGACAATGCTTTTAATGATAACTCTCATATCAAGTAATAAAAAAAGATTTCTAAATTATTATTTTTTTTGCTATTAAACTCGTTCTTTGTTTTTTAAATTGTTTATGGGGGCGATTTAACTGGCTAGATTTATTTAAAATATATGTTCCTTATGTTTAATCTTAATGGAAATAACTCCTTTGCTAATTTATTTATGAACGTATCTACTGTAGAATGCGGCAATCACAACGCAAGTAAATAAGTCAATTAACTGAATTAATTTGATTGTATTGTTACTTGAAGTTACGTGATAAGTCATTATCACTTTTTTTACTTCTCGTAAGATAAATCCAAAGATCATCAAACTAAATTTTCTAAAAAGCTAATACACAAATGATGTATGTATTTAATATTATATTTCTGTCTACGCACATGTTCATTTAATATTAAATGGTGTTGTACGATAATACCTACCTATCAATGATTGTTGTGGGTGTGTAACAGTGACGCACTAGAGCCAATTTAAAGGCAATTTATTGTAATATAGCTGCGGGAAGTGATTGTTTCTATTTGTAATGCGAATTGTCTTTCAGTCAGAACTCTCAGTTCGAGGTTATTTGCGTTACTTTCTTTAATTCTTGTGAACGTACTTTTATATACAGCCATTTTAATATTATAAACGCGAAAGTGTCCGTTGGTCTGCCTGTCTGTACAAAATCAAACTGTGACCTGATTTTTAAGAAATTTAGCTGGTACACGCACTGTTTTTAATTCTTTAGTCCCCATGCCCCATAAGAAATTATAGAAATAATTCACACTAAGAAACACATTAAAATTATATTATAATAATAAAAATGTATATACTTAAGTTAAGGAATCAAGCGACGTAATACTACCTACCTTTATGTACGCACGTTTTCGCAAATAACTTCATAATGTGACCTCTATTGGCCTTGAAACGATCATTTTTACTTTGTCGAATAGATGTTATGCCTGTATTTCATTCTATATTTGTTTACAGTTATAAAAGATCTTAGGTAGGTACATTCCTTTTCTTTACATTCTAATTAAATATGGGTTGTTTTGTTTGCTAGTTTATTACAGTTTAGATTATTTGTAAATGATATTAATTTATTCACAACGCGTCATCGATTAGTTAATTTTTATAGTCACAATTATGACACATACAAATTATAGTGCAGTAAATTACGTTGTGAATTGTATAAAGAACATAAAAAAAAGAGAAATCAAAAATATAACATATAAATACAAGATTACGCACCCTGACACAGGACAAACACAAGGATTTATCTTATAAATTTGTCTGGGGATCGAGCCTACTTTGGCACACAAGATCAACTCTACCAAAGTCGCTATGAAGCCCACCAAAACTGTATGCAAACCTGGCAAATAGGCCTGCTCTACAAAACAAATATATGTTTGTCTATGGTTTTAGATTTCAGCTTAATCCTTTTTTTTACTGTTGAGAAATGTTCCAAATTACTGTCATCTTTGATCCTGACACGTTTAGCACAGAGTGTGATATAAATTTTAGTCTGTGACAAAGTTTAGTAGAAAGAGTTCCGAGTTTATAGTACAATGTCTGCACTGCCCTCAACATTATCTGATGATGGTATTACGTGCTCCGTCATCATTGAATACTCATATTACAAATTATCTAATATGAATCAAGATAATATTACGCACATAATTGTGTTATCAGTAGATTGTTATTATTATCGGCTGACATTAGCTTTAAATAAGTATTACGTTGCAATCCGTATAGTATTATACTTATTGTATATTGCAGTGTAGTATAACCCTGTACTATAATAATAATAATAAATAATCACAACATGATACATCGACCTGACTCAAAGATACATCTATGACTATATATATATAGATAAATAGATCGATCCGTTTTATATGAATAAACCTCTAACTTATTCTATATTGTTTGCTGATATATGTTGCTACTGCCCATTGCGCCCTGTTGCGTTTGAGCGAAACTGTTTTGGGTGGATTTATACCTGGGTGGTACTATTCTAAAAGGCAGATAACTTACTGCTTCAGTATTTCATAGTAGATATATTGAGAAAATAGCAAATCAAAGTTCAAGTTCAAGAACATCTTAACAATGTGTAAGGCCAACAACAAATTTTTGGCCTTTACATATTTAAGACCTATGAAGGAACATGTAGACGATACCAACCATCATTAGATTGTTTTACCATATTATAAAGACAGCAAATAGGCATCCGGTCCGCTTGATGGCAAACGTAGCCTGTGGGCGGTCGTGTCATCACAAGGACATCACTAGCGAGTCGTCAGTCTTGTGAACTATGTCACTTTCACCCAGTAATTTCACTGCCTCTCTCCTCTCACCCTTTACACCGGAAGCAATGCAAACAGGATTATTTGGCGATAGAAAAAGTTGAGAGTGAGGTACAAATGCAGACGTCCTTTGTAACCTATTTACTTTGACTTCTCGACCTTAAAGCTTTAGGTGCTTTATGTGCCATTCAAATTTTATGTCTTAATCATCATAAAACTTTCCCGATCTCATTGATCTCTTACAAACCTACTCCTGACGATTACAAACATCAGTTTTCTTGTAGGTTCTTTTCTGGTGGCTTGAGTATTGAACCTGCTATACTCGTAAACTTATTGTTAAGACTAGCTGTGCCCGCGACTTCGCGTGGTTGTCGGAAACTCTATCGAGATTATTTTTTGATTTCTCACATTGGTTTATGTTATTGGATAATCGTGAATAAGATTTTATTTTAAATAAAATGTAAAAAAATAATGTTTTTAAAAAAATGGGTCAAAAGACTTCGGCAAAAATTATATTTTTACTTTTGTTTAAAATAAAGCACGCTGTATTCAACCGTTCCGTAGAGAGCCGACCACGCGTCTGAGCCGCGCGGCATGGTACCTCGCAAACATACACTCGCGAGTGGTAATGGCAAGCACGGCGGTGGGGCGAGGCCCACCTCCCCCTCACCCGCCGCCGCGTGGCCTGCTTGCACATTATAATGGTAGCAAGCCTTCCTCGACAAATAATGTTAATATGAGTAAATCTTGAGAGATAGACATATACAGTCGCGGACTTTTTTTTTATTATTAAAAAGAAATAATTCTTTCATACATAGTTTTTGAATAACTTAAATCGTTTATGCAGCGCATGCGACGAAAGACCTCAAATGTGAATAATTTTCCCCGTATTTGCAACATTTCTCACTGACGCTTCGCTCCTATTGGTCTCAGCCTAATGTTATATAGCCTAAAGCCTTCCTCTATAAATGGACTATCGAACAAAACAAGAATTATTTAAATCGGACCTGTAGATTCTGAGATTAGCGCGTTTAAACAAACAAACAAACAAACTCTTCCGCTTTATAATATTAGCATAGATTTGTCTGGTGCCGACGGACTAGAATTAAATTAGGACACGCAACGACCTCTGTTTAAATGACTCTTACAACTAAAATTGTCATGGTCATCGGTCATTTGTGTAATATAGTAATAAGCAAATTAATACTTATAGGTTTGGGTTTTATTGTTTTGACGATTTAAAAATGACTATGCCAGACATTTTTCATCCCATTTGGTGCAGTCGTTTGTAAGTTGTGCGCGTCCATACATTTCATAATATGACGATCTTATATATATATATCACGCCTATTTCCTATCGGGGTAGGCAGAGACTACGGACCTCCACTTGCTAAGATCTTGGCATACCTCTTTCACTTCATTTACTCACATTACTCTATTCATACACGCTCGTTTATTTTTAGTACTTCTGACCTGGCCCTTCCTTAATACTTCTACCTGGTTAAGGTGTGTTTAACTAGACCAATGTTAATATTCTTAACTATTGTGGACAGAATTCACAAAGATGGACGCCTTGGCTGATATCCTCCAGCCTCACAAAGAGCTGATCGGCTCGGTCGCTGGCATCGTCACCATCGGCCAGATGTTCTCTGGCTCTTTCATGTGCTGGGACATCTACAAGCAAGGCAGCACGAGAGGAGTCACCATTATGCCATTCATTGGTGGCATGGTTATGTAAGTACGCGTGTATTTTTATATGTATGTTTGACTATATGTACAAGTCGTTATTTATCTACAAATCCCAAACAAGACGTCTACTTATTTTATGATAGTGAGATTATTACAACTATGATTATTAACTGATTAAGTCATAATCATATGATGTCATGTATATAATTTCGGAGTCCGATTTATCGCTGTTTATCAAAACTTAAGAACGTGTCATGGTATTTTTGTCGTTTTAAATAATATATATCTTCGTATCTTTATCAGAACTTTGAATTCAGTTCAATCTCCTTCCGTTAATTATTTGAATTAGGAAGGATTACAGATTTCTTTACATTATACAATCAATTAAACAAGTAGTGATTTACAGCCAATAACAAATCCTCTATGTGAGGTGGGTGTGCTTATTCAAAAACATGAACAAATTTAAAATCAGAAAGAATCGAAAAACACGAATATCAGAAACCATTACACCTCAAGGTCATCTAAACCTTAGATACTCATATATACGTTTTCTCATATACATGTGAGCGTGATTACACACACACACATATAGTAACTAAGCATGCAGTTTCATCATTAATATTAAATGATCTTTTCGTTTCCAATGTAATCGCATAAAAATGTTTGTTTACGACATCACATAAAAAACTTCCAAAATTATCAGTGTTCCTTTACTATATTATACATATATACCCTCCTCTATAATCTATCTCACTTTATCTGTTAAAAAACTGCATCCACACCCTAAGCAGAGTTTATAAAATCTAAGCATACATAGATACAGATAGATAGCAGAAAACAAGTTTGTTTTATACTATGTAGTGATCGGCCGTGAAGTACCGGCAGAGTAGAATAGTACCTCCCACTGCACCTGGTGTCGTAAGAGGTGACTGATGTAGCAGAACCGACAGATGGCGGTTTATCCAGTGCAGCTCAAATGCACAGGGCGGGGTTGAACAGCAGCATCCCCGTCGCAAAAGCTGCGCTGTGCGATTGCCAACACGCTTGCCTATCGCGGCAATTTTGGGCAAAAATCCTCCTTTCTTGGAGAGATCCAGCAGACTTTAGACGCACAAAATAGGATCACTACCACCTGCACCATCGGGCCCATCAGCTATATTTAAACGAGTGTAATTCTGAACATAATGTTGCATGTTGTTTTCAACCATATGTTTTCCAACAGGTCTATCCTCAACCTAAAGTTTGGATATATTCTTCGAGATGACACTATGATACAAGTCAACTTTGTAGGTTTAGCACTCAATATAGTTTACATCATGATATACTTCAACTACACATCTCAGAAGCTCAAGGTGTGGGCACAAATGGGTATTGCGGGTGCTATATCCGCTGCATTGATTGGCTACGCGCAGGTGGAAGACCCCAAACTAGTAGAAAATAGATTTGGAACGATCATTACTGCTTTCATGTTCTACCTTCTTGCGTCGCCGCTCTTCAGTTTGGTGAGTGTACCTTTGTATTCACACAACATCTCATACACTGACCTAACTTGGTGCTAAGTCGCACTTATTACTTACTAGCTGTGCCCGCGACTTCGTCCGCGTGGAATAGTTTTTTTTCGGTACCATACCTATTTACTTCAAATTATATAAACTTTGAATGTCACGTTTATTTATATCGAATCAATGGCCTGAAAAATAAGTTTTAAGTTTCTAGCTCTAAAAATAGCGATCCATGCAAACAAATTTTCATCCCCCCTTGCAACCCCTTACAACCCTTATTTCGAGTTCAAAAATAGCCTATGTCCTTTCTTAAGGTCTAAAGATTGTCTATGCCAGATTTCATCAAAATCGGTTGAGAGGTTTAACCAGGAAAGCGTAACAGACAGACAGACAGACAGACAGACAGACAGACAGACAGACAGACAGACAGACAGACAGACAGACAGACAGACAGAGTTACTTTCGCATTTATAATATTAGTAGGGATTTTACGGGCAAGGGAATCACGAACAAAATTCTTAAATACATATTTAACATCCAGACACGGAGCAAATGCGAATATTTATCATGTAAATGTGTGTTCTGGGTGGGGATCGAACCCATAATCCCTTGCCCACTAGAATAACCGCCATCAGCGCCATCGTCAAATTATGAAGCCACATTTGTAGTTATTATTTCTATACATTTATTAATTATTATTGGTGAATGATTTTTTTGGAAGTAAAATTATTGTTATCCTTTTTATTTCAACGGATATAATAACTCGTTTAATGTTGACGTTTCTTTATAGGAAGCTATATATTTACCTTAAATTAATATTGTTTAATACACTTAACAGGTATTGGTAGTTAATTTTTTTTTCTCTATAATTTAAATATAAATCAATGTGTTAATCAAACTTTAGCTAACCCATACATGTAGTTATTATTACACTGTGCTCAGAACGTGTAATATTAACTAAATGAAGATATTTACTTTGAAATGTTTAGATAAATGCTGAATTATATTTAAGATAATGTTCACTGGAAAAAAAAACTTAGGCTTCAGGCGGGACTTATTTAAGAATTCTTTTAAGTTTTTTTTAAATACATCCTTTTTGCAGTAGTTTAATGTGGGTAACAGTAACGTGTTAATTGTGTTTTTAATATAAACAATATTTTCAGGGTGAAATTATAAAGAACAAGAGCACAGAAGGCATGCCCTTCCCCATCATTCTGTCTGGTACTGTGGTGACCTTCATGTGGCTATTATACGGAATCGTATTGAGGAACACCTTCATTGTTGTAAGTACGGTGGGCAACACATCAACCTATACAAATCGCGTATATTTCTTAAAAAGTCTACAATTTGATCCTTCATATGCTTTGATCTACTATAGTCAACGGGTCTATTATTTTCCTTTAAATCACATTCTCAAATCTCCTTCAATCCATCTCCTTTTTTTGCTATTATTATTTATCATACATTATCATCAACGTAGCAACCTTCAAACAACTGCTATTAGATATAGGCCTCCCCAATAATCTAGGAATTTACCATAAATGCAATATTAAAGCGTAGCTTTACGACTTGTTTGCTGTGGCTAATCCTCACCCTGTTGCCTTTAATTATACCGCAATCATTCGGTTCCAGTACTTTGATAACCTGCTACGGTACCATGGGAGAGACTATTCTTTCATGCCGGTACCACACGAGACATTTCTTTCACAAAAAATAAATAGTGATAATTTCATGTTACCGATTACCGAAGTATATGAATCAATTGCATTTAATAATAGTGAGTAAGATCTATTAATCATCATATTACAGGAGTTATCTGTTTGTTATTATTTTTTATCATTTGATAACAATTTTATGTTTAAAAAAATTATTAACAGGAAAAATATGATGTTTAATTCTTAAAAAACAAACAAAATGAATCGATCAATTTATTTCCTATCAGTAATCGATTCTATCTAAACCAATTGAAATGTACAATAATATCTGTTTTTATTTCAGTTACAAAATGTGGTTGCGTTTGCACTTTGCGCATTCCAACTGTCGCTGTGCCTCATTTACCCGGCAAAGCCGAAAGGAAAGGAAAAGACTAAGAGCAAGGCGAAGAAAATAGATTAAATTAGGCAAATAGATAATATAAAAATTAAATTTACTCTGTGGCCTGTAATGACGCAGGCTTAAGCCAATCCGCGGTTTGTTATCAAAAAAAATAACTAAACTAATTTATATTTTTAATAAAGATCCATTTTTCTATCAAAATACAACGAAAGCTAGTGAGTCACATTTGGACAAGGATTGCCAAATCCTATTTCCACACTAGATTTAAGTGCAATAAGGTTTTATGGTATATTTCAAGTACCTACTTATAAGTGTATTCTGACTAAACAATTGTATTTATGTGATCTAATTGATTTAATTGTTACCTAATAACTAACATTATATCCTAGTGTTACATGTATTGGTTAGTGTGAGGCTGTTTTTATATATTTTTTCTATTTACATTCGTGTGAGACATTTTTAATTAATATTTAACAAATTTCTACATTCCCACTGCATTTTTAGATCTTTTAATGGAAATCATTGCTCATGCCAATCAATTGTTATAAAGCTGTTATTGTTGACAATCAATTTGTAATTTTATTAACATCAAATAATTATGAGTGATCCCTGATTTTGTTTCCAACTGTATCTTGTGTGATAAATAATGTTCATGTATATGTGATTTTTATAAATAAATATAAAACGTGTTGTTAGTGTTGAAATGAGCTTGCAAATCAATAAATATTTTATATTATTTTAATGAGTCTTTTAAACCTTAACAATGTTACCATTTTTTATATATTGTATAAGTATATTACCGGAAATACCCAAGCACGGGTCACCTGATGGTACGTGATCCCAAAGTCGTAACGGTCTGGGAATATAAATATTTTTTAATAATAAATCTACACAACATCTTATACATTGACCTGGCTCCGAGATAAGTCGTTTAAAGCACGTATGTTACGGTTTCAGACATCAGAGGAATTACAAATATAATACTTAAATACAAATTTAACACCCAGAGACAGAACAGACATTTATTATTATAGATATTTGTCTTAGGTGGGTATCGAATCAAAGGCCTTTAGGGAATTCGATAGGAACGCTACCGCTATCGTCGGGCGCGACGAATACCGATGCAGCGATTTGTTCACAAATCTTTAATATTAACAGAAAGAATTCGCATTTAATAGAAAGTCTACTTTTTTAAAGGCTTTAAAATGCGTTTTATTGAACTTTTTAAATTCTTTGTTCGGCTCTCGGGCTTTTTCCCCATAATAAAAAAAAACAGATGTTAATAAAATCAGATATATAAAACAATTAGTATTATTTAAGAATGGCCTTGTGACACCGGAAGAGTAGAATAGTGCCTCCACCTTTACCAGGTGTCGTAAGAGGCGACTGAGGTACCAGAATGGACAGATAGCGGTATATACATTCGGAACGGTGTAACTCAAATGCAACAGTGCGGGTATGGGCAGTAGCATCCCCGTCGCGGAGCTACCCTCTGCGATTGCCACCACTCTTGCCCAGCGCCGTAATTATGGGAAAATTCCCCCTTTCTCGGGGTGCTATAGCGATGATTATTTTAAAATAACAATTTAAGAAAAAACTGCGGTAAAAATATGTATAAGGAGGGGGAGGGCGTATATAAAGCATAGGTCTGTAAAACCATTTTAGGTATAAATAAATATGTGTTTGCTATTTTAACTGACCTACTCTATGCAAGAAGGCTACTAAAGATAGTTAAACATTAAGTCATAGAGTTTTTTAGCATGTGAGGTCGCGATAACTTCTTTTTCACAGTAAAAATAAGAAATGTCACATTACCATTGGAAAACATTTTTTTTATATTGTTATTTAATATTATATTCATTAATATAAAATCGCACAAATGATCATAATTCGGTTTTCACACGTTTTAACATTTATTTGATGCTATAAATTATTCTTTTTATATTAATCGCAAATCCAGGAAACACAAATATTCGAAAGAATGTCGTTAGCTCGTTCGTACAATTTTTTAAAAGTGGCACGCACTGCTTGGAGGTATAATCAAACGGTAAATATTTATTAATTATGGCCACGTATAATCTCCCATGGAGTGCACCACATAGTTTGTTTATGGTGTTCACTCATCACTAAAAATGAAAAAGCTAATTCATCATAGCAACCATTCACTGTCCACTGCTAGACATAGATCTCTCTAAAAAGAGGCCATTTTATCCATAATTGCCGCACTGGGTAGGCGTGGTAGTTGCAGAGCGTAGCTTTGTATGAGATAGTTCTTACAATGATCGTCTGCATTGGATAATATGCCTGCCCAGTGCAGTCGGTTCCGGTACCTCAGTTGCCTCGTACACACAGCAAAAGATCAATCTACCTTAATCTGTCTAAACATCGCAATCGATATTAATCTATAAATACAAGACACTGAGTTCAAAATTGACTATAAAAATTTGACAGATTTAGATAGGTTGATGCTCACCGTACGTCACCTGGTACAGGCGGAGGACTGATTACTACTCTGCCGGTAGTGTTGTGCTCTAGCAGTTATATTATTGGCGTACACAACTAACGGCTTATGTAATACTTCAGTTGATCACACATTCCGAACTAATTTATGCTAGAATTTAAATCACCAGATGGCGATGGTCGAAGCTCTGATACTTTATGTTAATACTCGAAATTGGTTAATTATTTTTCCACAGCTATTTCAGTTACTTCTCAGGATACCGGTAGCTTGGATGAATACCTCTCCCCGTACCAGGTGTCGTAAAATGCAACTGAGGTACCGGAACCGACAGATGGCGGTATATCCATCCAAAACAGCAACAGGGCGGGGATGGGTAGTAGCGTTCCCGTCGCGAAGCTACGCTCTGCGATTGCCACCACGACAACACCTGCCCAGCGCGGCAATTATAGGAAATATCTGCCTTTTTTGGAGAAGGCCTATATCCAGAAGTGGACTAAATCGGCAGTTATGATGATGATAGTTTTTAAAAATAAGTTTTTACAAGCTCATGTTCAGTAAGACTTCTTCATTTATAAAAAAAATGCAGTTAAAGTGAATGAAATGAGCTAACATTATTTGTTGGTAATGTGCCTTCTTATGAGTGAAAGAGTTTTTGAAATCAGTTCCATCAATCAACACATAACCCTTCTTCTTAATAATAATAGTGTGGACTGAACAACCCGCTGGAAGCATCTGTTCATAAACCGGGTAAAAAGCTATTTAACATTAAAATACTGACGATTATTTGTCTTCCAGACAATCTATCCTGTGGAAACAAGGTCACACTCCTCAAGGGCGGAGACTTTCCTTTCCGGGGACAACGCAAACTTCCTTGAGGCTCAGTACCTGGACTGGGCCAAGGCTAAAGGATCTATTGACAATGTAAGCGTTGCCAAGCTCATGGCAGCTGGGCTAGGTCTTCCTGTAATGTTTAACCTAGCAAGATTTCATTTTTGATGTATTAAAGGGTAATGTTTGTAATGTAATTTACTTAATTTTTTTTATATCTATGCTGTGTGTGGCTCCAAGTTAAGGTAAGTGGTCCTGTTTAAAGAAGCTGAGCGTTCCATATGCGAGATTATCTTTATGACACTGAAATAGTGATAAGGTATTGTTTGTTTCCTTGACTATTAATGTCTGTAGGTATATACATATACATTTAGTGACAAAAGCCATAAAGCTTTATTATTCCTTTATACATATAGTACTCGATGTTATCCGGTTGCTTTCTTCAAATCTCCAATTCCCAAAATGCCATTTAGTCTCAAATAGTATCCTAATTTCTATTTTCAAAAGCAACTAAATCTCTATTTTATAATATCGGCCATTACAATGCATAAATGAGGAAAAATTAAAGAGACATAGTAAGCGTCAAGAACGCGCGGAGATTGTAGTCTCTTACACTTCTATGGTCAATAAATTTACCAGCGTGTCTTACTTAGTGCTTTTAGCTCGTATTCGGTAATTCCGATAGGGTGTTATCACTTCTTATAATTTACTTTAAAGCGATAGTTTTGACACACAAATGTTTTTTAACCCGGAGTAAATTCTGAAACGTTTCCTTTTTTTCTCACTTTACTTATTAAAATATATTTATAATAATATTTTGCTTATGAGCACCCTGAGATGAGACACAGGATCTTAAAGTACCTATTTTATCTTTAACTTAAATGCTAGAAAAACACGAGTAGTAGACACTTTTTGACGTTGCCTAATTATACATGACCAAGAAAAGTTTATTAAAATTAAGTTAACATAAAATAAACTTAAATGACACAGTAAGATTATATTACTTACATACGTTCTGGGATACAAATACTTAGAATATAATACAAAAGTACTGCAGTGATTTTTTGTGACTTGCAGTGACTGAGTAGGTACTGCAGCAAATATATCGATAACGTTATTTTTAATAACACAGATTGATCTCATCATGTAGGCGGTGATGTTGCCTTTAGTACTTGTTTTATTTCATACTATTACAAAATACGTAGGTTATTTTTACTTGGGCAACGTTTATAAGTGTAAGCCCTGAACATAACTTCAAAAGGGAATAAATAAAATATACCTACGTACTGTATATTTGCGACTGACTTTTTTGGAGGAACCTATTGCTGGATTACTCAGACGTCAATTCCGGCGCCAACAAACAAGAGGACGAGGTCGCTCGTTAGTGCGCGACCCTGTGCTCGTAGCTCGCGGGATCTGAGCGGGTGATTTTAAAACATATCGTCGATGATACTTCAATACCGCGTATGTAGCTTCAATTAATAAGGTCTATTTTCCATCTTTTCTAATTGAATTTTCAACTTTATTTGCAACTGCTACTTACGCCGTATTGCACTATCATCGACGATATTACATTTCTTATATAGTCACGCCAGACGCCGACACGACTAAATTAACGTGTCCCTACACAACGTAAATGGATGGTTATTCATTAAAATATTTTTTATATATTTATGATTTTATGATTTTATTCTCCTACATATGTACTTACTATATATTTATTCAATGTGCGTTATTTCAGTCATGGGATAACTTTTACGATAGCCTTTCCGGGCCAGCGTTGAAAATAGAGGAGTTCGAAGATGAATTCAGCCCTAAATCCGTTAAACGTAAGTGATTAAAATATATTATATAAACCATATTGATAAACTGCTATTTACATAGCGATCCCGTCAGCCGCGAGGAGGGTTTTCCCGTAAAACCTAGCACTTCACCTGGAATACTCGCAGAGCGTGTGATTTACGCGAAGGATCGTTGTTCCAGATATAAAAGTGGACCAGGTCGCATTACTAAGCGACCTGGTCCACTTTTCTACATTTTCAGAATTGTCTTCAATTTCGGACAATCTTAAGAGAAGGTCGCTCATTAATGGCCTGTTTGATCTATTGCTTTTTGTATGTACCATTTCTTCATTTCTTTATTTTTTTATATTTAAATATGCCTATATCTACAACCAGTGGTATTAAAATCACTTTGAGATCGAGGACTAAGGCCAGCAGTAAACGCACTATGGCTGTTATAATGATGATGAAAGTTGCCTGAATAAAATTGTTTTACGCAAAAAAGTTGTACATTTTCTTTTGTACGTTTTGTCTTTGTGTTCTAATATTTTCAGCATCACCATTATATACGTAAGCCTTAAGATACTATTATATAATATCTTATATAAGGATCGATTATGTACCCATGAGGTTTATAGGTTTTGACAGGCCTGATGGTGCGTAATCCTGTCTTGTGGGCCAAGGGTCGCAGGTTCGGTTCCACCAAGGACAAATATGAATATGATGATCTTTTTGTTTGTTCCGTGTCCGGATGTTAAATATATTTATTTAAGTAGTATATTTGTGATTCCTCTGTTGTCGGAATCAGGTCAATTTATAAGATGTGGTGAATATTTATATTTTTTAAATTTCTATATATATATTCGGCGTATAACATTAATAATAATATTACGTCGTAGAATCAGGCAGAAAGTCTGGGAAGAAGGACGAGGGCACTTCCAAAGAGATGATCCAGTTGCACTTAGCAGTGCAAAACCTCATAAGGAGTTATCAGGTGACAGATCTCCCTTCAATGATAATTTTCATTTAGAAGTCGATTTTTTTAATTAGACCAGGTCGACATTCCGCGTCATAGTAAGTGTAACTGCAGCCTATCACTAGCGTGTTCCGGACTTCTAGCTTGAAGCTTCTATTTTATTGTCTCCCTCACCCTTCAAACTGAAGTACAGCAATGCGAATACTGCTATTTGGTGATAGAAGTAGATGAGAGTGAGGTACCAATTCAGACGATCTTTGTATGAGGTCTACCTCATGTAAATAATAAACGTTATGAACATTAGATATAACTCTATAAGTAAGTTTTTTACTTTATTAAATGGGCATGTTTCTGTAGTGTTTGTAGATGGCTTGCTTTTTTAATACATAATTGGTGTTACCATTACTTGATCCTTGCGTAGTTGAGAGATAAAATTTGAAGTGTTAGCCACATCGATTGAGAGATAATTTATTTCAGAACTACGTAGCCGTAAATTACAGCAGCATCGGCAACGTTGTATGTTAAAATGTTATGTAATGTTAGTTATCTAATACAGAAAGTTGGGGAGGTTTCTAAAACGAGATAGTCTGCCACAGGCCCGCGGACATCTCCTCGCAAAGACTGACCCTCTTAATTTGTGCATACCAGCGCGCTTCATATATCGGAAGAATCTTCCCACTCTGGAAACTAAGGGCGTCGATTGCACCATCGTCTCCAGAGAACTTGGCACTACACTGAGTACGTTTTTGTTTTATTAGACTAGATAGAAAAACTAGCATACAGTCCGCATTACGATAATTAGCGTCACAGCAGCCTATAGACGCTTACAACTTCATAGGTCAACTTACCCAGACGATTAGTCAACCAACCCCAGGAATGGGGTAGGTTGACCAGTTTTTTTCTATTATACAAAAACTGGCCTGTACTCAATATAATAATAAATAACACGTTTTTTGCCATTTAAGCTGAAAACTGGTCAACCAACCCCTGTCTCCGGTAAGGATACCAGTTATTACCATTTTATTTTAGTTACCATTACCCAAAATTTCACTGCTTCTTTTACTCTTCAAATTGCTGTGTTCTAGACACAGCAATGCGGAGTATTCTTTTTGCGGTAGAAATAGGTGAGAGTGACCTTTGTATGTCGTCTACCTCATTAGATCTACCTCATTTCTTAATTGATTATATTATTCTTATAATTTAACCAGCAGAAGAATGTACATATAAAAAGACATATATTAATTAATACGTACCGAATACTTTTAGGTGCGAAACATATGGACATGGTGTTTGAGTTGCCGATAAGAACTTATATAGGTGGGAAGGATACCAAATGCATGAAGTTAAGGTAAAATTATTTTTAAAATGTAGTAGCACGCCGCGTTTCATCCACGTAGTTTCCCTTTCCCGTGGGATTGTCGTTATTGGCTAATATTTTAATTTTACATTCTTCATCATCAAAGCCATTGAAAGTCCACTGCTGGACATAGACCTCCCCAAGAAATTTTGTTCCATAATTGCCGCGCTGGGCAAGCGTGTTAGCAATCGTATAGCGGAGTTTCGCGACAGAGATGCTGCTGCCCATCTCCGCCCTGTGCATTTGGGATACACTCTTCCGGGTGCATACACTGCCATCTGTCGGTTCTGGTACTTTAGTCGTATCTTGCGATACTTGGTACTGGGGGAGGTGCTATTCTACTCTGTCGGTACCTCACGGCTTAAATAATATGATACATTGATATTTGTGAAGTTGTAAACAAAACTATCTGGTATCGCAATCTTGTTATCAGAATAGCGGGACAAGTGTAAAGAAGCAAAAAGTTAATATAAATCACATATGTAGTCGCAACCACATATTGCTATCATATACCAAAACAGTAATTAGTCAGGCCCGGTGGTGTAGATAGTAGTGACCCTGTCTTATGCGCCAAAGGTCGTTGGTTCGATCCCCACCCATGGCAAATATTTATATGATGATATTTATGTCTGGGTGTTAAATATATTTATTTAAATAGTATTTTTGTCATTCCCCTGTAGTCTGATCAACAAGTGCATCTATACTTTCGATGTAACACTTAACACAAGTAGCTTATTGCACTTGTTGTACGGATATCAGAAACAGAGAAATTACAAGTATCTCAAATAATAATGTTCGTCATGTTGTCATGTAAATTCGACATTAAAAATAAATATGTAAGTTAGACGAAAGTGATGTTGAAAAGGAGGAAAGTATGATAAACTGTGAAATTGTGATCGATTACATGAAAGTTGAACAAGTGAAAGAGTATGAGGAACGGACCGGGATTAAATTAATAGATGTTACTTGAATGAATATAAGTTGATTACTCTTTGACAAAAGGGATACACGAGGTTAAATAAACATCAGTTTTAGGTCAAACTTACATGCTTACGTACTACATACATACATTATAAGAGTTTGAGTATCTGGATAATGTTTTTGCAAGAGATGTAAAGTATGAAGAAGATATTAGACGGAGAGTAAAAGCCGGAAATAGTGTCAATGGAGCCTTATAGCTATTATGGGCAGCCAAAATGTGTAAAAATGGGCACGACTGGTTGTTCGTAGAGGTGCGATGGTTATTACACTGGTAATTGCTAGTGAATGTTGGGTATGGCAGAAGAAGCACGCGAGTAGCATAAATGCTGTTGTAATGAGAGCACTTCGAAGTATGTATGGTGTGAGTTTGAGAGATATATTTCGTCGTATGATTCGTCTTACTTACATTATATTAAAGAGTAGTGTAATAAGGGATCGATGTGGTGTAAACGATGATGTTGTGACAACAATAGAAAAAGGAATAACATTTC
The DNA here is from genome assembly GCA_020976665.1 of Heortia vitessoides. Lineage (NCBI taxonomy): Eukaryota > Metazoa > Arthropoda > Insecta > Lepidoptera > Crambidae > Heortia > Heortia vitessoides. The sequence goes on from JACJUM010003085.1 coordinate 1,863,096, forward strand.
TTGGTTGGATGATGGATTGACATTTAGAAAGGATGGATGGAAGTAGAATCACTGCACAAATATATAGAGCGGAAGTGAATGGAAGGTTTAGTATAGGACGACCGAGGCGAACATATCTTAACCTCTTAGGTAGAAGAGGTATTATAGAAGAGCCAGGGCAGAAGTACCAAGAATAAACTAGCGTGTATGATAAGTCTAATGAGAGTAATACTACTACTATAATACTAGCAGTTCCCGCGACTTGGTCCGCGTGAATAAAGACTCCACTCTTACATTACTTTAAACCGTTTACGCAGCGCACGCAACGAAGCTCTCAAAACGTATATTCATTGCGTGTTTCGTCGCCACTTGTTAGATTGGTTGCTACTCCTGTTAACTGTAGCGTGATGTTAAATGGCCCAAGTTTAAAATTCCTTATTATATCAGCTATCTGACAGCGAAAGTCCCATCATAATCAGTAATCGCAGAGGGCAGCTTTCGCGACGGGAGCTGTCGGTTCTGGTACCTTAGTCGCCTCTAACAACACCTGGTACAGGCGGAGGTACTCTGCCGGTACGTCACAGCTGTAGAGATTACTTCAAACAGGCAAAAAGTCTATTTTGATATATGTTTGTTGTATACGTGCAAATAGAAAAAAGCTATTATTTTAATGTTACAGACTTCAATTAAGTAAGAGAAAGTTGTTACAAAAATACAGACTTAAGTTGTAACAGTTTTCATCTAGGAATGCAATATTAGAAAACGGTAGTCTATCCGCGGCTAGCTGAATAAACGCGGTAAATTAAAAAAAAACTAAATTAAATTTATTAATAAATAATAAAATTCTTACGACATCGCATACATTGACCTGACTCCGTGGTAAGTCGCTTAAAGCACTTATGTTAAGGACGCCAGATTGCAGTGGAATCACAAATATACTACTTCAGTACATATATTCACAGAAACACCCACCCAGACAGAAAAAACATAAATATCATCGTATAAATATTTGCTCTGGGTGAGAATCGAACCCACGTCCCTTGGCCCACAAGATAGGATCACTACCATCTGTGCCATCGGGACCGTCGAAATAATTTATTTTATAATTTAGGTATGAACAGTATAAAACATTAAAAACTCATGTGAAATATTAACGTAAAAAGGTTAATCATTAAACTATTAAAAGGAAGGTGGAAGGTAAATCATACTTTCCGCAATTGGCTAAAATATAACGACGAATAGGTATAGAAAATCTAATATCTTTTTACTGGCGCGCAATTGCACAAACTAATAAAAAAAATGTAGTATGTGCTTCTATCAAAGGTGGGTTACCAGAAATACAATTTCTAATTACCATATTAGTAGTATTAGTTATACCCATGTGGTACCGGCGGAGTAGAATAGTACCTCACTCAGTACAAGGTATCGTAAGGGCGACTAAGGTGGTAGTGTATTCATCCAAAACAGGGTAACTAAAAATCACATGGTGAGGCTGGGCAGTAGCATCACTGTCGCGAGGCCACGCTCTACGATTGCCACCATGCCTACCCAATGCGGAAATTCTGGGCAAAATTTCCCCTTTCTTGGGGAGGCCGTGAACGCTTAACGTCAGATGTTGATGATGATGATGAAATTCATTGTAAAAACTCCATGATGAACCGTTATAATCCTGTTTTTTTCTAGAGATATAATCCACCGATTAGAGGAGGTGTACTGCGGCTCGATAGGCGTGGAGTACATGCACTGCCTGGATCTAGACAGCTTGCAGTTCATAAGGGAGCGCATGGAGACGCCTGGCGCCTTCGACCGCAGTGTAGATGAGAAGCGGGAAATAATGAGGCGGCTCTCAAAGGCTGTATTGTGAGTGTTATCAGATATTATTTAGCTGGTGAAATTATTATTACATTTCGTCGCGATAGCCGAGTTACCCAGAATCCAGGACATCGAATTTTGTTTGAACTCATTCGTGTTTGTGTGTAACAAATCAATAATTAAAATAGTCTTAATTTATTCATCGTCATATTCTAAATACGTGTAACATGGCTTTTTAACAATCTAATTCAATCTAATTAAATCTAATTCTCCATTCTTTTTAATTCTCCATTTTTATAAAATTACCATTCGTATAGTCATTATTTATTAGTAAAGCATCTAAATCCCATCACGTTTTTCGAGATGTGGGAATAACTACAAAAGTATTATATGCATCTTAGAAAGTTAATGCCTGTGCAATCAACATTTGACGGGCCCGATGGCGCAGATGGTAACGATCCTATCTTATGCGCCTGGGGTCGTGTGTCGATCCCCGCCCAGGACAAATATGAATACGATGATATTTGTGTTCGACCTGTGTCTGGGTGCTAAATATATGTATTTAAGTATTATATTTGTGATTCGTCTGTTGACTGATGTCCGTAACACAAGTGCTTTAAGCAACTAACCACGGAGTTGGTCAATATATAAGATGTGTGAAAATTAATATTATGATTATTATCTTATCTTGTGCGCCAAATGATCGATTCAGGACCATACGTCAGCTAAAGATGGCGTGTAAACTAATTTAAAAAAGTATTAAATTTGTTCATATTTTAAATGTATGTAACATAGAGCTGTATATATTCTTCAATCAATATTCATTACTATTTTTAGTTTAGAGAAATATTTCGCGACAAAGTGGCCTGCGGAAAAACGGTTCGGCCTGGAGGGCGGTGAGAGCATGGTCGTGATGCTGGAGGAGATCGTGGACAGCAGCACGCGGCTCGGCGTTGAGTCCATCGTCATGGCCATGCAGCATAGAGGTACAAGTGGTAGAAGAGTACACACCAACAGATCAACCATCTGTTAGGAAGACCTCATACAAAGGTCGTCTGAATTAGTACATCATTCTCAATTATTTTTACCGCCAAATAGCAGAGTTTGCATTGCTGTGTTCTGGTTTGAAGGGTAAGAGAGATGTGCTTATGATATTACGAGCGTTTATAGGCTGCAGTGACACTTACGACACAGTCAGCATGCTTGTTTGTCGACCTGGTCTTATATTATGACAAAAAGAATATCTACACAAATTGTCACAATTTTTATATCGCTATTTATCTATAAACGCGACACATTAAACATTTAACTGTGTAAAAATGGAAAGAAAAGAAAATATTAACTCAATACATTTCTAGGACAAACATGAGGGAAGGACTATATCCAGCAATGGACTTTCAATGACTAATGTGATGATCCTTCAGTTCGCCCGATGGCATTACTTAAATAAATGCTTCTCCCTGTCGCACTCTCGCTGACATTCTACAATCAGAAACACTGGACACACATGGTATTCGTAGAGCTTTTCACTGCGTCAGGTAAACAGTCTTTCTTTTTTGCAAACAACTTGACTGTACTCTCACGACGCCCACCCGAGCCCCAAGTCAAGCAATGGGTGATCTCCGTCGGTCCCGCTAGTTACAGCATAAGCGTCTATAACCTGCAGTAGTTACGCTTAGGAACTACAACGGGGATCTGCTTATATATAAATTTGTAATATCTTCAGGTCGTCTGAACATGTTGGTAAACGTGTGCCGCAAACAAATGACGGATATTTTTGCACAGTTCAAACCTATGGAGCCGAAAGAACAGGTGAATGTAGCAGCAACATTAGCATTGAGCATGATTTTTTTTCTGTAAATTAATGAGACGTCAAATAGAAAATCCGTGGTTACATAGCTAATTCTGTTTTCGCGCTCCTTCAAGGATCCCTCAAAGTAGTATAACAATTATATGCACTGCACTACAAAGAACAGTCTTAGGTCAAAACTCACCATTGCCTAGGATAAGTAAGGCTGCAGATGCTGTTAGGTTTAAATTCAATTACCTATATAAGTTTATTTTTTGTATATATATTCTGTTTAAGTTATATAAGTTATTTATTATATGAAATGGTTATAAACTATTTTTTTACGTTGTACGCTCTTATAATCTTTTACATGTATATACATATTTTGAATTATTTAAATATCTATTATAATTAGCATGAATTTAAGCACATTACAATTGGACATAGTGTCTTTGATGGCTACATTCTGTCATGCCTGTGTGCACCAATGGTCGTGGGTTGATGGGTTTGGGACCCAGGGTCAGGGTCTTGTGATGAACATTTTGTGATCTGAATACACTAGTAGTTCAAGTTAGTCACCTCGGAGAGAAGTCTAATACATATGATATTGTGAGAATTTATAAAAAAAGAAGGAAAAAGAAATATAAACTTCTTTTTTGATCCAGGGGTCTGGTGACATCAAGTACCACTTGGGCACGTTCATCAACCGGTTCATCCGGCGCACCAACCGGTACATCAAGGTGTCGATGAGTGCTAACCCTTCCCACTTGGAAGTGGTTTCGCCCGTCGTCATCGGGAAGGCTAAAGCTGAGCAGTTCTGGAAGGGAGATAGCAATGGAGACAAGGTTTGGGCAATCTACACACCATATTACCAATTTCGTAGAAGGAACTCCTTCTGAAACTTCATCATTGCTTATTTATTTAATGGTACAACACACACAGGGTTACTGAGTACACAAGAAACGTCCCCCAATCACGTCACAGAATCTGCATCGCGCTTTCAATGTTTTCACGACGCTACGCATATATACTCGTACAAGGACCTGACACACAATTGACTGGGTCCCAATCGGATAGCGCATACCGGCTGCACTAGAGCGACCGGGCGCATCCATCCTCTCTAAATCCTCTCAACGACGCCCACTCTAGTCGAGGCCCGTGCCTTAAAAACGCCTTTGAGTGATCGCCGTCAGGTCACTTTGCGGGGGGTGCAGGCATAGTTTTCTTAGGTCTTAGATGAGTAACCTGGCCTCTTTTCCCCAGTGCCAAAAAGAAATTACTGGGCAGTCGATAACTTGACTCTACGAAATATCTTCCCTATTCGCAAACTTGCGACATTTAACTTAGCTAAGAATATTTTGTTAACTTTATAATTTTGAATTAAGTTTGACAATCAAATAGATTATACTATGTGTGGTCTGGTGTGATGGCCATAATAAAACATGCGGCGATGAGACATTCGCCCTGAAGTCGAACACATGACATCCAGACTCACCGAAAGATGTTCCCTTTAAACTTACGATATTCGACCTTTCGTGTACAATGTTTTTTCAATTCTATGCGTTTGTTTTATCTTTGAAAACCAATTATTTTCTGTTATGTTTGGTTAGGTGATGGCGATAATAATGCATGGCGATGCGGCGTTTTCGGGACAAGGCGTGGTGTTTGAGACCATGCACATGGGAAACCTTCCCGACTACACCACGCACGGCTCCATTCACATCGTGTGCAATAACCAGATTGGGTACACCACCGACCCGCGGTTCGCCAGGAGCTCTCCCTACTGCTCAGGTTATAGGTTAAATTGTTTCGTTGCCATAATGAGAATTTGAAAAATTGACTTCATGTCAAGGTTTCGAAGATGTCGTTTTATAATTCCCAGCATCTAGAGTCGAGCAGCAAGCGCCTGATTCATGAATGTACTCGTAATTTATTAGGAATACCAGCAGCAATTAAATTGTACCAAAAATAAACTTTACCGAAGAAGCCGAAGTTAAGACTCAAAAATAGGACAGATTAAAGTTCAGTACCCAAACAAGTGAAAGTGTCGCTGATGCTACTCATTATAAACGGTACATACATGTGCTATTAGCGGTCTGGTACCGGCAAAGTAAAAAGAGGTAGGGACCTCTCCTTGTACCAGGTGTCGCAAAAGGCGACTGAGGTACTGGAACCGGCAGATGGCGGTATAAACATCCGAAATAGTTTAGCTCAAATGCAACAGGGCGGGAATGGGCAGCAGCATTCCCGTCGCGGCAATTATGGGCAAATTCCCCCCTTTTTTAGAGAGGCCTAAATTTACGGCTGCTATAATGATGATAATGTAAGTACTATTAATTGACATGGGTTGTCGTAAAAACGATGTGCTGTCAAGTTAGGCAACTCAAAGAGAATATACATATTAATATAAAATATACATTTTGAATGGTAGTAAAAAGAAGCAGCATACATGACATATCATAACATGACACATCAACGTAACTTTAGATTTGCAAGACTTCGCGAGGTTTCAACCTAATATTAATTTATACACAAATATCTTTGTTTCCAGTAATTTTTACACTGTGGGGAGCTTTTATTTTAAGTTTGAAATAACCTTAGATTTGCATTAATATACTAGTAATTACATAGGTAGGCTTATATACTCGTACTATACTTATATAGAGTATAATGTAATTAATCCATAATACAACTGCCTATACGATTCATTCTTATAAAGTAACAAAATATACCAGCAATTTGTGCAAATCAGACGAAAAAATATGTGTACAGGAAAATATGTCGCAGTGGATTACGCGTCCACCTTTAGATGTTCGAAATTAAGATCCTTTCGCAACGGTCGTTGAAATCGACAGTTTTTTTACTGTTTACAAAACATTGGGTCCGCGTAGCCGCCCATAAGGAAAACCATTGCGCCAGCAATAGGGACGTTCAAATTTTTATAAAAAGATTATATATCTATGAGTTTAATGTCTATTATTAGACATAGACCTCCCTAATAAATGGAGATTTTTAGCCGTAATTGCGACGCTGGGCTGTCCTGGCGGCAATCGCAGGACATTGCTTCGCGACGGATATTATATTGAAAATTATGCTAGATTTATTGATTGAAAGGCCTTCCCAAGTAATCTCTAATAGGACCGGTTAGATGCATCCTGTACCCAGCGCAATCCTGCGGTTTTAGCCAGATCGTCTGTCCATCTTGCGGGTGGATGCCCTACGCTGCGCTTACCGGTACGTGGTCTCCATTCCAGAACCTTACAACTCTATCGGCCATCGGTTCTCTGCATGTGTTTAATGTTTCCATAGTTAATTATAGATTACATTTGAACAACGTTCATAGACGTGGCGAAGTGCGTGGACGCGCCCGTGTTGCACGTCAACGCCGACGACGCAGAGGCTGTCGCGCACGTGGCGCGCGTCGCCATCGAGTACCGGTGCCGCTTCAAGAAGGACGTGGTGCTGGACCTTGTGTGCTACCGACGCTTCGGCCACAGCGAGGAGGACGAGCCCATGTTCACGCAGCCCTTCATGTACAAGAAGATCCGCAGCATGACTACAGGTGCGCTAGGCGTTGGTAACTGATACACGAGGCGCGTTTGCTCATCGAGTATAATTTCAGCTAATGGTTATATGTTGCTATGTATGGGAAAAAAGAAGATTTTCCCGGAATCAGGTGGTCGACACAAGGGGCCACTGTTTAGACAAGTTTTAACGAGTTTTATGAGTTATTAATATAATTTTTTGGACGAAAATAATGCTGGTTAGCTCTGACTTCAGTCCCAACAACACCGGGAAAAAGAGTCCATGGCGCTCATTAATGAGCGGTCCAAAGGTTCTTAAGCACGGACCTCAGCTTGAGTACTCTTCTTTTTGAGAAGCCGGCAGCTATGTGTATGGTTCTGATATATATAGCGTTGTGAAAACTTCTTAAGCCTGATACAGATTCTGTGATTGTTGTTGAGTTACTGTATGTGGCGCTACACAACTCACGTTTTAAGGAGAACTTGTTTCTCTACTTCGCGCGCCTACGACTGCCGCTTAGGAAACCAACCCTATTAGGTTCGTCTTTTGGGGATTTTGGTACTGGGAGACAGTTTGGGTTCTATTTTAATATTGTTAATAAATAACAAATGTTTTTACCTAGATCGAGCACAAATAAAAGAAAGTGAAACAGATGTCTAATTGAAGTCTTTGAGTCTAGATATTTTAAAGTATTTAAGCCAAAATATGCAAAAATAATATTATAGCTGAATGAGTAATTCAAGACACTTAAAAATACGACTTTTGAAAATACAGTCCATAATTATTCAACATAAAATCTTATACTTCTTCTGTGGGCTTTACAGTGGACAAAATATACGCGGAACGTCTCAAAGCAGAAGGCATCATAACTGACATGGACATAAAGCGCTGGGAAAAGGAGTACATGGACACGCTCAATGTGCACTTCGAACTCGCCAAGAAGGTCACCAAGCTCAGCATCATGGACTGGGTGGACACGCCGTGGACCGGCTTCTTTGAGGCGAGGGACCCGAAAAAGGTATGGACCTCTACGGGCTATGCTCTGCATAATTCAAACCAAAATCGCTATCTATTGACAGGCCCGATGGCGTAGATGGTATGCTATCTTGTTCGCCAAGGGTCGTGAGTTTGATCCCCACCTAAGACTAATACTTATACGATTATGTTTATACGGGTGTCTAGGTATGAAATATATATATTTAAGTAGTATAGTTGTGATTCCTCTGTTTTCTGATATCTGTAACACAAGGGCTTTATGCGACTTATCACGTTCATAATTTAATCAGGTGTTGTTGCAATTTATTTATTTGACTTTCTTCTTATGCCCTTTTACGCCCTTAGATCCCAAAGTCGACTAACAAGCGCGCGGTCCACGTGATAGTTAGCATCCGCAGCCTATTATAGATGCTCATATTATAAGTATAGTCTTTACATATGATGTTAGAGTTGTGTCGTACTGACCACTTTGATCTGGAATATCTCCTCTTTGGTTAAAAATTCCAAATTTAAATGTATAAATTCATTAAATGTCGAATACAGACATTCAATTGTTTTCTTCCTCATTCCTTTTTTTTCTTTGGCGTCGCTTATTACTGCAGAATAGAATATATGAAATACGGTATATTATTGAGTACGAATTCTACGGGTGCAGCAGAAACATCTCGGTGGATTAATGATATGTACGGCGCTGGTGTCGCAAAGGAATAATGAAGAGATTGTAGAACGAATCATTATTAGTGATAAAAAGTGGATACTGTACAATAACCAGAAGCGCTCGTTGCAATGGCTGAACCTAGCCAAATCCTACCTTTAACGACTTAGAAAAAGTTACTTGTGAGAGCTTGGTGGACTAGCGATGGCGTTGTCGTTCAATGCAGCTTTCAATCTCTTTCAAAATCTAATCAATCGATTACGGCAGGTATTTTTTGTCAGAAACTGCAAAGCATAAAGAAGAACTAGTTGTATAACAACCAAGATTAGTCAATCGCTTTAGGCCACTGCTGCTTCACAACATCGCAGGACCACTCATTGCACAACAAACAACCACTAAGTTAGATGAGCAACAATTGGAACATCTGCGACATCCACCTCACTCCCAACTTTGCGCTAACAGATTAACATTTTTTTTTCGGAATTTGGACCACTTCTCACAAGGAAAAACATTGAACTTCGATGCAGCAGTCCTAACCGCCTTTGACCGACTTTGTTAGATTAAATATAATGTACATACACAAAAAAACTCTCTTCTCTTTCTTCACTTTATTCTAAATCTTATAAAAATCTTTATTCACTTCCCGTACAAAACGCCAATTTCACATACCTAATAATAAAAGATATCACAGCCGCGTTGCTAAACTTTTGCCGAAGATATTAAGCCACATTACGAGTACGAAACACAACAATGCTAACAATGCTTTGTGGCGGTAGAAATTATTGAGAGTGGGGAGTGAGAGAGTAGGGTACCTATGAAGATAACCTTTGCATGAAGTCTAAGTCTTTTAGCAGTTATTGCGTTCATACGACTAAACATTAGGAGTTTCTTTTTCTGAAATTTAAAAAATTACTCTAATTTCTTTGATATAAAATAATCTACCATGAATAACCCAATTTTTATACAATCTTCATAAAATAGGTAATTATCTTTTCGCAATTATTAATTGATTAAGATGGACATGTGATATAACTGTATTGAAAAATTTGCCTTGTACATCAATATATTAAAAATCAAAATTTTGGACGATATCGCAGATGTAAAATCCCGTGTGCCTATCATTTGCATACGAGCGAAGCCGAAACGGTAGCGCAATATTTGTTTTAACAATTATTTTATCGATCTCTGCACCGTTCCTCGGCCATTTTGTAGCTTCCACATTGCTTCGGTGGATGCGTTATGGTGATCAAATCATGAAAGATGTTATTTCCGCCAGGTCGAAGATACCGGCATAAGTCAAACCACCATATCGACTATAGCCCAGCATTTTTGCAAGCCCCCGGAGCCGTGGGCCTTCGAAGTGCACAAGGGTATCAACAGAATATTGGCTAATCGGGAGAAAATGGTAATGAAATTCTGCAGACTAGGAAACAAAAGTAGTATAAAGTGGAAGATAATTGTTTTACTGAAAAATCCTGATCGTAGGTGAAAGAAGGTGTAGCCGACTGGGCGATGGGGGAAGCATTGGCTTACGGAGCCTTGCTGCGTGACAAAGTGCATATTCACTTCACTGGTGAGGATGTGGAACGAGGAACAATGGCTCACAGGTAAGTATGCATCTTGTAGATATACATATCGACTATATCCTGGCCTAGTCTAGACTAACATAGTCTACCTACAATGAATTGTGCCTTGCAGACACCACGTGTACCACCACCAGGGCGTTGATGGTGCCACGTACCGCGTTCTTGACACGCTGTATCCAGATCAAGCTCGGTATAGTTTGCACAACAGTTCGCTTTGTGAATTCGGTAAGCCTTAGTTGCCAGTCAGAAGAATAAAGTAAAGAATAGAGAATAAAAATACTTAATTTTCTATTTATCGCCAATTTTTTTGTCTGAAGTTTTATATGTCTGTTTTCAACCGGTATGGCACCTCTAAGTATGATACCTATCTACTTATGTTAAATCTATACCAAACTTGACGGTTATTTGGTTTAGTAGTAGTCACAACTCAAAAAGCACTAAATTAAGAGCAGGTCAATCAAAATCTAATTTATTGCTTTTATGTGGTTAAAGAAATGTATTTACCTTATAAGAAATGTATATTACATACACTTAAAGCATGTACGGTGGGCAACAGATCAATCTACCCAAATATGTCACATTTTTGCAGTCAATGTTAAACTCAATGTCTCGTAAATTGATATCGATTCGATCGGTAGTTCGATCTGTTGGTGTGCGTACTACACCTAGTTGAAACTTAAACTTCTGCAAACAAATTCTTTAAAAAGAAAATATTATTTATTATATTACACAAATATACAATGTATTTAGTTTAGTATACCTTTTTACCTTTTCGCATTTATACATTTTATTTTGTATGATTGTTTTTTAAATTTTGCATAGTAAAAAAATATGATTTATTTCGATTTTTGTACCTTTAGGATATATACCTAGAAATAAACAAAATATGTAGCAATTTGATTAGTAATAAATGGTAGTCTCCGTCACCTCTAATTACTAACATTATTATTGAGTATATAGGCTTTAAACGTTTTTTTTTTAAATAAAGGTTGGCTCCATGTGCCCTTTATTTCATTTGGAAAACTATTATAAGAATGTACTCCTTCAAAGCTTACGCTTTTGTTGGTTCGGGGTACCGTCAAAAGTAAGTTATCTGCTCGACGAAGCAATATTTTTTATTTAATTTGTTTTGGGGTACTTGAAGATATTTTAGGTTTGATTTTACCGCACTACCCCACATTTCTGAGATTTATTTTTAGGCCTTAAATTTTACATACGAAAATTACCAATATTATCCGGAATTTATTATTATATAAGCTATAATCGTCAAACAAACACGACAATGAGTGATGTTTTTTGTGTACGTGTAGTAAAAGTACTTCTGATGACAAACAAATCAAAACTTAAAAAATATATTTTTATTACCGCGCGAGGCCCTTGTTGGAATGTGATTGTTAATTACAAACTGTTTGACAGTTCTAAGGCCGCCAACAGCTCATATGCCTCTCTTATAATTTTACTCCCCCATTTATGCCCCATCACGCTGCTGAACGCGCTGTGTCGGATTGCGTCCACAAAATCTCCACTTAATCGAGTATACCGGCTAAACCCCCGGAATCCTATCAATTGCCAACTACTCCGAACTGCTCATACACCTGAACCTTTCCACAGCTATACTGGGCTACGAAGCTGGGTACTCGTATTCGAGCCCTAACCTGCTCTCGATCTGGGAGGCGCAGTACGGAGACTTCGCGGACACAGCGCAGCCCGTGTTCGACACGTTCATCTGCAACGGCGAGAGCAAGTGGGTCTGCCAGTCCGGCATCGTGGTGCAGCTGCCGCACGGGATCGACGGAGCTGTTCGTGAACACGTTGATTATCTAAATATGACAGTAGACTCACGCTAGCCGCCCGCCCCGACTTTGTCCGGGTACATAGTTATTCTTGTGTCCTGTCACCGTGAGTTTATCATATTAGTATTGGATACTTATTCAACCTTACACCGCCATCTGTCACAATTACCTAATGGTTGACTGGGAGATGATGCCAACTGGCGTTAAGTCCGCCAATTGTACATTTTGTGATATTTTGTGCAATAAAATTGAATAAATAAAAGAAAAGCATATGACACGCACAGAAAATTTCATCACCATCAACATACCAGCTATTGGAAGTCCACTGCTGGACATAGGCCTCCCCAAGAAAGGGGAATTTTTTGCCATAATAGTCGCGCTGGGCACAGCGTGTTATCGCACTTGATCACAGAGCTATGTTTGTTCTGTGTCAGGGTGTGAATTATGTATTTAAGTATTATATTTGTAATTCCTCTGTTGTCCGATATCCGTATCAAAAGAATTTTTAAGCGAGTTATCGCAGAGTTAGATCAATGTATGAGATGTAGTGTGTTTTTTTTTATTTGAGCAGGTCGACAAACAAGCTTACAGTCCCCGTGACAGTAACATCACCACAGCCTATAGACGCTCGTATACAAGGATATTACTAACGTGTTACCGATCTTCTGACTTAAAGATTCCACATTACCCAGTAATTTCAATGCCTCTCACCCTTGAAACCTGAACACAACAATGCGAACACTGCTATTTGTGTGTGTATTTATTATTATTTATATATTGATAGGATTGTAGAGTTTTTTAGCTTGGCAACTTACTTTTATCGCCTGACTTATTGTACCGTCAATTACTTTAAACTAGTTAGAACATCACAAGAGTAAAACATTAGTTGGCAAATGATAAAGCACTATTTGACCTTGAAAAACTTGTCGGTTGCGTAAGACAAAACTTCTTATCTGTAATCCAAGTATTAATTAACTTACAAGCAGACAATATTCTGATTTGATCAAGATAAGATCTCATTAAATTATCTACTTGCAAGCGGTTTCGAAACTCTGACAATGTTAAGGAAAAAGCCTCAATAATTATTACAGTTTTGCTATCTATATCTTTGGGAAAAATACTAATATTACAAAGCTGAAGTCTATTTGTTTGTTTGTTTAACGCGCTAATCTCAGGAACCGTTGGTCAGATATTAAAAATTCTTTAAGTGTTGGGTACCGGCATAGTATTCCTACTTATATACTACTATGAGATAAATAATAAACTCCCACAACGTCTCATACATTGACCTGATTCCATGATAAGTCGCAACATACTACTTAAATACATATATTTAACACCCATTCACAGAACAAACATAAATATTATCATATAAATATTTGTCCTAGATGGGGATCGAACCCACGACCCTTGGCGTACAAGACAGGATTACTACCATCTGTGCCATCCGGCCTGTCGAATCTAGCCTCCATGATTATCGTAACTTAAATGCAACAGGGTTCTCTGATTGCCACCATCAGTTGGACAGGGTCTAAATTTCCTCTTTCTTCAGTTGGCGTGTCCAGCACATATATAATATTTGATGCAATTTTAAAATTTTCCTACGGGCACTGTTTAAGCAATCACACATCCTTACCTATTTGAACAAATGTAATACAATTTTTGTTTTTCAATCTTCCTTAGCATGTCATCATTATTTATCTTTTTGTTTGACTGATCGATTTGGTAGCGCCGACGCCGGTATGGGTTCCAATAATACCTACCATTAGGTGGTATTGGAACCCATACCACCATCAGTGGTTCTTGCTGGTTCTTTTTTGGTGGCTTGCGGAATGAATCTGCTATAAACTAAGTTATAAGACCCGTCCGGTGCCGGCAGACTAGTATTAAAGTAGGACACTCAATTACTTATTTGTTTAAATGACTCTTATAACATTGATTGTCAGGGTCATGGGTCATTTGTGTATATTTGTAATTAGCAAATCTATATGCATAGATAATTTTTTAACGATTGAAAAGTGCCCAAAATAGGCCTATTTAAATAAAGATATATTTGATTTTGACTTTGATGTCTGATGAATATCCATTACTTCAGTTGTCCATTGACCGCTCTCGCAATTTTTTTTGTGAATCCTCTTGTTAGATTTGCAACGCTATTTCGTTTCTGCCTGGCGTAAATGGTACTTGCTGATCCCGTTACGTTTACAATTAGGGTATTAACATGTTTTGTTAGTTTTTGTTGGCGGTTAACACTTCTGGCAGCGATTGACACAGCGATAGACTGTATTCCTGCTGTATTCTTCAGGTCGAGAAGTAAATGTTTATTATGGCTGTATTTAGGGACAAAAAGAGCAGCAACAAGAGCGAGTAAATCGCGCTGCGAGACCACACTTCCTGCGCAATCCAGCGTTTCTATAATTCCTACACTTTTCAGACAGAGTGAGCCTGGCTGCACTAAGACAGGCTGCTTTTACCGCTGGTTGGGGCAGGGAAGGGGAGGAATCCTACGAAAGACATGTATGTGTAGTGTAACTGTGGAGGATCCGATTTCCTAGTGAATCACTCCATTCGTTATCGAAAGCCGTATGAAAAGTTTGTTAGATTCTCTGTGGATCATGAATATATATGTATATACAGACAATTGTGGTATAATTTTATAATATGTGGTAATAAATTTCAAGGGTCCTGAACACTCGTCAGCGCGCGTCGAGAGGTACCTCCAGCAGTCCGACGATGACGAGGACGTCGTACCTAATCTGGATGACCCTCTTATGCCCTGTACGTATTATTTTAACTTCCCCTATTCCCACATGTCTATTTAATATAAAAGAAATTACTAATAAAAAAAAAGATTGCAGCAATATCCATTGGAACAAGTGACATGTACAATGACGCACTAGGATCAGTAATGATGAAACCTGACGGATTTGATGAATGTGAGGATAATTAAAGCGATTGGACTGAAAATACTATGAGTTTTAATGTATCATTACAGTGAAACAGTTGCGAGCTTGTAACTGGATAGTGGCGAATGTGACCACGCCCGCCAACTACTTCCACCTGATCCGGCGTCAGATTGCGCTGCCTTTCCGCAAGCCGCTCATTCTGATGACGCCCAAAGTCGGCCTTAAACATCCCTTCTATCGATCCAAGTTGGAAGAGTTTTTACCTGGCACACAGTTTCAAAGGTAATCTGATGAGTTTTGACATGTATTTCGTCCTTTTTGTAGAAAAAAATATGAACTTATCAAGTGAGACCTTGATGGCAACACAATGCCATCGAAAGATTAGGGCAATGCCTGTCAATCCTCTGCCTGTATTGCTCCCTCTAAGCAATTTTCACGAAAGAATCCTCATGGAGCTCATAAGATTGAAACGGGAAAGTCGACCAGACGCAATTTTTTTCTCTAATTCCAGACTCTAGGATTATAATCATGCATAAATAATGGTTGCCAGGTAAACGATAAGCACAGCTCTTGTTTGAAAGTTTAATCTATAACATGCTCGAAGTAACTGACCATGCCATTTCATAAACTGTTTAATTATAGTTACTAGTGTTGACTGAAAAAGGGCTACTAGATTTATCTATTATCGACAAAGCCTAGAACTGTGCACAATATCTATTGGATGTCATTAATGTGTTAAATGAGCAGTGAGGTACCGAGAGAGTAGAATAGTACCCTCTCTATACCAGGTGTCGTAAGATGCGACTAAGATACCGGAACGGACAGATGGTATATCAAACTGAAACAGCGTAGCACAATTTCACAGGGTGGGCAACAGCATCCGAATGCTTCACTCTGCGATTGTCAACACGCGCGAAATTCTTCCTATTTTGGGGAGGCCCATGTCCAGCAATGGACTTCCAGTGCCTGTAATGTTGAATGTGCTTAATAATTTCAATTTAAGGGCAATACCTGAAAACGGACCGGCGTCCAAAAATCCATCGAACGTCAAGAAGCTTATATTCTGCACCGGCAAAGTGGCCATCACAATTGACGAGTTACGCAAGGAGAAGAAATTAGAAGACCAGATTGCAATGTGTCGCATTGAGCAGATATACCCGTTCCCCTACGACCTAGTGTTGCAAGAGTTCTGCAAATATCAGCAGGCAAAGGTGTTCTTCTGTCAAGAGGAGCACAAGAACCAAGGCCCCTGGCTGTTCTGCCGGCTGAGGCTGGAAAACTTGATCGGCATGAAGATTGGGTCAGCTAATTTTGTTATTTGTTTGGTACACTTAAATTAAACCATAAGGGTTGAGGTTAAGGTTCAAACATGTGTAAAATATTTTTATGAAAATCATATCTTAAAATGGTAAAAAGGAAGGGTTGCAAAGTCAGTTTTAAAATTCTACAACTTACGGGGTGAAACCGCGAGGCACTACTAGTTATTTATTTAGCTATATATTCTTTTAGTCAGTATAACTTCGCGTATGTCTTAATCTTCATAACCGAATATTGGTTATAATATGTAGGCGTAAATATAAAATAATAATAATAAATACGTCTATTACTTTTTATAGATAATTAATACCTGGTATCTTAAATACCTAGAGTTTTTCAAATTATTTAATTCATTATCTAATATAATAAGAATTTAATATTTACACCCCATGGCACAATTCTACACATTCATGCCTATTTCTCACTTAATAAGTAGAAATCTAATTTCAGTTAAAACTAAACTGCATTAGTCTTTTAAGTTAAATCGATTCTGTAATAAGACTAAATAATATGTATTTATGTTAATACATTGCTTATATATGCTGTATAATAATTATGTTTTAATATACATAGATGTATCAGCAGACCACCAAGTTCAGCTTCTGCTACGGGTATCAAATGGATGCATGCGAAAGAGCTAAAAGAACTCAAAGACAAAATTATAGCCTTGTAAACAGCAACAAAGTTTTTGTAAATGTTATTCAGTTTGTGTTAGCCTAAATAAAATAAAAAATTTAAAAGTTTATTAATGTTTATTTTAATGCAAATTAGAAAGTTGCAACACTACGTGATAATATAATGAAATAGATATACAAACATTGAAAAAATCTAAAAGTATGATAAATTATTTTAATCATAATGAAGTTATAGAACAGTCTGTACATTGACTTGACTCCGAGATAAGTAGTTTAAATCGCTTGTATTACTAACGTCAGACAACATAGAGGAATTATAAACTTAATGCATAATAATATACATATACTTATAAAAATGTTCATCACAGAAATATTTGCCCTGGGTGGGGTCGATTGTGGTGGGTTTGGCCCACAATAATTGCACACTACCGAATGCACCTTCGCACTGTCACACTGCCTCAAGTTCATTTTCAACTGAACGTATGACAGATGTCACTGTCTTATCTGAACTGTCACAATCAGCTGTTTTCGGCTTTTAGGACAAAATTGGCAATTTTCACAGTTGTTTTAGTCTTGTTTGACCAGTGTCTTTATAAATAACAAAATAATTATTTGAAATCACTTGAAGCGATGTCCTATTTCGACTTTTTCTGTAAAAACATTCAAAATGACAACTATGATAGCAAAGAAGAAATTAATGGCACCTGCTATTGCATGTGCCCACAAAGTGAAATTGACCTGTAAGTTTTACTTTATATATACATACATCTGTTAATTAAAGTGGTTTTAATTTTTCTTTTGCTTTATTTAGAAGAGTAAGAGAGAACTTGGTTCATGTGTTGGAGGTGGTGGGAGGTGCGAGGAAGTTAATCAAGAGTTACAGTCGGTCCGCAGCAGACTCCAATATGGCAGTGCCTCGTCTTTTACGTCCGTATATCGTTTTAAAAGAAACTGTTCACTATTTATTATTTCAGTGAGTAGATGAACACTTGATGAATTACTACAGTATTTAATTAAAATTTTTTTGTGTTTTTCAGTTATTGTTTTACGTGACACTAATAAGAAAAAGCTGTATTTGTTTTTTGCATACTCAATAATAAAACATCACTTTCTTTCGACTTTGTATTTGCAGAGTAATTAAAAGGACAGATGTACCATCACCAGTGGTGTATGACTTTGTAGATAACAGACTAAGGGCTGTGCGGCAGGATATGACCATACAGAGATTGAATACAAAAGAGTGTGCAACACTTCTTGAACCAATGATAAGGTTTTATATATATTTCGGGTACAAGTAAGTACATATTTTGAAAATTTGATTATATCTAGATTAATTATTTATCAGGCATAAGAGGCACCTGATGGCAATTAACAACTCATATTTTATTATTATTTTCTTTATCCTCTTGGAACAGCATAGCCCAAATGCAATAGACTAGAGATAAGTCAGCTGCATTCTCTGCAAAAATCATTGCCCTATGATTTTTACTATACCTTCTAATCTTGGCAATTATGGGCATAATTTCTCCTTGGGGACATCTATGTCCAGCAATGAATATTCTACAGCAACTTTGATGATGATAAATTTATAGCATATACTCTCTTTTATTATTATATATTAGATGAGCTATATTATCAAGAAGTTAAATTAAAATATAATCAACAGAATGTGTAATTTTTTCTAAATTCATAATGTTTTTACATCATTTTAGATTGTGTGATTTGCCGTTAAATGATTTTGATCCAGTACTAAACAAAAAATACATGCTGGAATGTATTAAGTGGTTCCTTTACTGTTGTGACACTTTTGATGAGTCCAACAGCAGGAAAGATGAGCTTGGTGAACTCATGTCCAAAATGGAGATAAAAAAGAATTCCCTAAATCTTGACAGGCCCTTGATGGAAAGTCTTTATATATTGACAAATTTAAATGATGTCCATCCATTATTAAGATATTTAAGACTATCAAAAGAATTGAAAAGGTATGTTACCAAAATAACTAACACATTTATTAATCTGTTGTCTTATTGAACTACTACCAATTTACTTTATTTACAGTAATCAAAGTTTACAGCTTGCATATAAAATGGGTCTAGAAAATTTAAAAGGAAATTACATAAAGATAATCAGACTGGTTGATGAATTATGTCCATTAACTTACTATGCCATGTGGTGTCACATTCATGCTATACAGAGGTAAGAAAATTTGTTACCTTATCGAAATATCTATTAGGAAGTACTATATATTATTTAATTTCTCATTGTACATATAGACTAAGTATTTTCTCACAACTTCTGCTACGTGAAATTTACCTCGTTTAGCAACTGCCCTGGTATCAAGTGATCTTTGCCCTTGTGTTAAATCATATACATCGGGGTGTCAAATAGAGGTCATCTGCATTGGTCATTTCAAGATTGGCATTGCACTAGTAATATGCTTATGAGTGTTTGTAGACATAGTCTTATATAAAAAAAATATTCTAATTGGAAATAGACCATTTCTTAAAAAGTGTGAATATACCTCTGACAATATTGTTCTCAGGCAGGCTTTTCAAGTGATGAGCCACGCCTACAGCAGCCCGCAGCTGTCGGTGCCCAGTGAGGTGCTGCAGCGCTGGCTTCATCTCGCCTCTCGCCGTGAAGTGTTAGCTACCAGCAGACACTACGGACTTCGGACAGACGCCGACCGAGTCAGATTCAATAAGGCCGACTTTAAGACTGACATTGTTATGGTAATCTTTAATCCGTTTTTGGGGTATCATTAGAGAAGCAGATGCCTGTTGGCCACCATTGTTATATATAATAATCTTTTAAATTTTAATAGCTGTTTTATTCAATTTAAATATATTTTGTTGATGTTTTAGTACAAAATACAGAAGAAATTACTGGACAAGAAGTGGACAGATGTTGACTACATTTTCTCTTATTCAAGCCAATAAGAATGGAGACAAGCCTTTTGAATACTATGAACATATACATACATATTTGTGCGTGATGTTTTAATGCCAATATTTTATATCTCTTTTTACTGAAAAGCCTTAATGTCACCAGGTGCTGCTTATTTTAAGAATTGACTAAGATGTTTTGATCTCATTATGCAATATTAAGTTAGACATAGTGAATAATTATTTTCTATCTCAAGTTTAAATAAAACACACTATTATAAAGGAATCCTTTATTTGTTTTATTTACATAAGAAAATTCTCCTAATTATGCGATAACTAATTACAATGGACAACAAAAACTACCTAATATCAAAAGGTTGCATGGCTCTGGGTTCCAACAATTCATTTCATTACCAACTGTGTGATGCGGACCAATTACCTTGTATTATAAAATGACATATCACTCTTGTGACCAACAAGTTCATTGTTACTCAAGTATACATAACATTATGTAAGGGTGAAGCAGAGCTGAGGCAACATTAGCACGGCGTTATCCTACATGTTGGAAATGTATTTAAAAAAATATTTGAGTCCAGGATGAAGGTGGTTCACATATAACACGTTTTAACTGAATCATTGCTAAATTCCTGATAGTTGGCTGTATGGGAGGTAAATGTATAGACAAGTGTACATTATTATATAATCAGTATTAACTACAGTTAAAACTGATTATATAATAATACTACAGTAAGCATTAGTTCTTTACAATGTAGACAATACAATCATGTAATAAGTAGTAAGACCTAATAGTCCTACACCTTAGGATGTAAGAACATAAAAAACTTACGTGTCTCATTTGCCGGGTTTCCACCACAACCAGTCTACTATGTCAGTTATGGGCCTATACTTATATTACCCACAGCAAATGTTTCTCTGTGTTACTTTCCATTATTATATTCTATGAATCCAAGATTGATACTGCAGTAACGTGTAGGATAATCTAATGAGAACTTGGCCCCTACTCAATGAAATGGGACTTAACAAAAGAGGCCACTCCGTTTTCCCTACATAATATGCAACAAACATAAATTAAAACTTAGTTAAGCTCTGTTGACTATGTGTATATAATTAATTAAAACATACTTTACATTTAGTTAATGGTTCCCAACTTGAACGAAGAGTCGAGTCTTAGGCGCTGGACTGTACCTCCATTTATAGCCAACAGTGTGCTTGGTAACTGAACACTTGAACATTGGCGTAACTGGGTTTTAGTGGGGTTTCTCTATATCTTAAAATATAACCCCCTAAGCAACAAGCTAAATATTTACCAACTTTATGTCAAGTACAAGTTGATAATGGTTACGAACCTTCTGTCAAGTACACAAAGTTGATAATGGTTACGAACCTTATGTCAAGTACACAAAGTTGATAATGGTTACCTGTAGTATCGACCATCATAAATATTAAAAGTATCTACTTATTCAAAGATTGTCTAGGTTCATAATTCTTACTGTTGTAAGTTAAGATCTTATATTTTTAGAAAGTGCTATATATTTGTATAGGGGCGAGTTAGTGGACTCCGAACTTACAATCTAGTTACGCCAATGCAGTTAATTAATATATTCCCTGATTAGCTAAAATGCACGTTTACCCTAAAATAAATAACCAATATAGTTTTAATAGAAAGGAAGCGTAACATCCACGAATGCAAATACTGAACGACCGGATAACACAGAAAAGTACATCTAACAATTTATTTAGTAATTCCATTATAATAATAACAATCTCTATACACGTTGTATCTGAACAATTGTTTGTTCAAAAATATTATCGCATCCTTCCCTTCGGTAGCACCAAGGTGTCGAGGAAGGTAGACGAATTCGAAGTCGTTCGAAGCGGGAGCGACAACCCCATAATAATTGAATACAAGCTAAATGTCAACAAGATATAACGCGAGCGACTCGACACACCATAATTACAAATACGTAAATGATAAATAACATTACAACGACAACAAAATGTCTAATTTACAAACGAACTGTACATCGGACTTGGTAAAAAATATACACATGTGTACCTTCGGGGACTTGTTGGTGTCCCGGGACATGTCACGGTCTGGGACTGCATCGGGACAGTGACGTCACGCCGCGCCGCCTTGCCGATCCACACTACACAACGATGGCTACGTTACGTTGTCGGTCTAGTGAAATATCTAAGAATTATTAATACCAAGTCTATAAACTCTCTAAACTTGAAAATTACAATAATTTTGATTTTGTTATATACGAGACATCACAGACATTGTTCTGGTCACGATATACGAATATCATTTGTATAATGAAAACCAGAAACAACGCAGATACCACACGCACTAAACCCTCTGTGTTGGTGCAGGAACAAAACCCGCGACCGTTGCATCCCGATTAACGTAGGTCGGAACATGACAAACCAAAACAAGACCGAACTGTGGTCGTTACTATAGTGTGGATCGACCCGACCTGCACCCTAAACTATGACGTCACGCGCACCTCGTGTGTCCCCTTTGAAGGAACCGGTTCCAAAGGCGTCGGCCAAAAAATATGCAACGGTGAACTAAACAATATTTTGCCGCCATTCGAGTCCAATAAATTTGTTCACAGTTATTATTAAAATCAATTCAGCTAGCGAAATGCGTATGAGATCTGCCCAGGCTTCTGAATCCTAACCATATAACGTTAATGTCATGCTTGGCAACATTCCACCGTGAACTAAGGTCCGGGATCAAGGTACCATGTACGTTCGCGGTACAAAGGGGACATTAGAGGCGTAGGTAGTGTAACAAATAAATAGGTCGCTAACTATTCCACCCCACCGGCCGCGCCTCGACTCCGCTGCCTCGGTCCATCTGTTGGACAAATTATTTCAAAATTAAATTACCATTTAACGGCTTTAAAACTTTTGGTTATTGCGGTTCCAACAAATAATGTCATCATCATCATCAGCCATTGGAAGTCCACTGCCGCGCTGGGAAAACTTGTTGGTAATCGAAGATCGCAGCGACGGGGATGCTGCTGCCCATCTCTGTCCTGTGCATTTGAGCTACACAGTATCGGATGGCTTCACCGCCATCTGACGGTTCCGGTATTTTAGTAGCTTCTTACGACCCCTGGTACAGGAGGAGGAACTATTCTAATCTGCCGGTACCTCACAGCTGACACTTATACATATATATATCATGACAAGCAATGACCAAGCCCCTCCCCTTCCCCCTTGCCAATGTATATGGTGTATACCTGCGCGGCACTAGTTGTGCTTGAGGAAGGAGTCGTCGAAGAGCTCGAGTTCGTGCGAGAGGTAGTTGGCCTTGTTGCGCAGCTTCTTGGCGGAGGAAGAGGCGTCGTCCAGCAGCTTGATGGCGTCCCGCACCTCGCTCAGCTCGCCGTCCATGTCCGTCGTGGCCTCGTCGATGAGCCGGCACAGGCGGGCGAACATGGTCGACAGCTCCCTGCGGGGACACCGGCTCATTAATATACTATAACATTCCCGGGGATGTCGTTGAAAGGAGTCAATGCGATCGGGATAACGGTGAGTAAAAACATCTTCTAGGTAGACCTCTTACAAACTAGGTAGACCTCTGCAATGGTACCTCATTCTCACCTATTTCCGTGTTCCGGTCTGAAGTGTGAAGAATTACTGGGTAAATGTGACATATTATTTTCAGTTCACAGTGTTGGCGACGCTCTGTGATATCCTTGTGATGACATGTACGTCTATGACTGACTGCAAACTACAGACTGCAAAGAATATGTGTAGCGTATTGACCGGGAATTTGTCGCTTTTAGGTCACCTGGTAAAAGATATGTACAATTGTATTCATCAAAAACTGCGACGAGGTGCCGCAGTTTCTCGCTGGCGTGGGCTGGCAAGTGTAGCTGGGCCGGGGTCGCGATATGTGGCAAGCGGCACGATACTCACTGCTGCACCTGGTGGCTGCAGTTGGCGGAGGTGAGGTCGACGATGAGCCGCAGCTTCTTGCTGGCGTGGGCCACGTACTGCCGCTTGAACACGCGCTCCTGCGCCTTGGCGGTCCACGTCAGCCGCTCGTACGCGTACAGCGCGCCGTACAGCGCGCCCGTCACCGCCACTATCCGCCAACCCACTGTTTTTAGTAGCTAATGTAACGAAACAAATGTGTTTAAATTAAATTCCCCTAGCATCTCAAACACTGACCCCGCGATAAGTCGCTTAATTCACTTGTATTGAGGACATCAGACAATATAGAAATCACGAATATCATCATGATATCATCAGCCATTGGAAGCCCACTGTTGGACATAGGCCTCCACAAGGAAAGGCAAACTTTCCATAATTGCCGCGCTGTTACAAGTGTGTGTTGTGTTGGCGATCGCAGAGCGCACCTTTTGCGATATGGATGTTTTGGCTCATCTCCGCCCAGTGCATTTAAGCTACACTGTTGCGGATGGATATATCGACGTCTGTCGGTTCCGGTACCCTTAATAACTTCTTACGATACCTGGTCAACGGGGGAGGTACTATTCTACCCTACCGGTACCTCAAGAATATAATATGTATATAAATAAATATCATGACATGACTGATTTCTCAGAAATTGAAATTGGCACTATTTAAAAATTTTAATTAAAATTATTATTTGTTTACCTTCGAATGGAACTGGATTTTGCTTAAGATTTAAAATTTCCTATCTTTTAAAAACTAATTTAATTTTATTATTGTTTTTAATGTTACAAAACGATTCTCAAGAAAAAAATGACAGCAAGCAATGGACAACTTTCTATGCTAGGAACGAATATTGACCAGATATAGAACAGCAGTTGAAGAAACAGATCTGTCTTGATCGTTTATCAAGACAGATCGCTATGCTAGAAAAAGGCAGAACTGTTTCTGGTGAAAAGAATGGTTTCGGTTAACCGTCACCCACCAGGCCGGACAGCAGCAGGCCGCCCATGGTGCCCTGCGACGTGAGCGCGCCCAGCGCGAACTTGGACACCAGGCTCCACTCCTCGGCGCTGAGCGGGCCCACCGCGCCCGCCGCGCCGGCCGCGCGCGCCGGCTCCGGCGCCGGCGCCGGCGCGCCCAGCGACTGCGGCAGCTGCAACACGGGGCGCGGACATCAGCTTCTGACCACCGGAGGCAGACCTCTCGCGAAGGTCCTCTGCGTTGGTGCCTCATTCTAGCTAGACTAATTCTACCTCCAAATAGCAGTGTTCGCATTGTCGTGTTCCGGTTTGAGGGGTGAGAGAGGCAGCGAAATGATTGGGTAAAAGTGATATACTATCGTTAGTTCACAAGTTTGGCGATTTGATATGACACGACCGTCTCTAGGCTACGGTTACGTTCACTATGAAGACCTGCTGACTTCACAGTATAATCTATCTACACTAATATTATAAAGAGGAAAGATTTGTATTTTTGTATGTAACGAATAAACTTAAAAAGTACTGGACCGATTTTAATATTTTTTATTAGAAAGCTACATTATCATTGAGTACCATAGGCTATATTTAGTACTAGATTACTTTAGAAATTCCTATTAAAACCAACCTAAGACATAAGAAAATAGCCATTAAAAGTCTTTCATCGGATACGCTGCGAAGAATATTAATGATAGGACAAAAATTGTTAGACAATATTATAGAATATATCAATATCTACAAAAAACTTCGCGAGACCATATGTCTAACTATTGTAGTAACGTCACTAAAACTACTTTTTATTTTTTAACAAATAGAAATAGAAATGCCGATCAAAATCAGACCGTGTTATCCATACCATTTATAATTTTTTATCCGAATAAATAATTTAATATTCAAAACTGTCTAAATACCTGATGATTAATTTTAGAATTATTGAAATCGGACATTCCATTCAAAGGATATCATGAAATTAAAATAAAAATACATGCCGGCGGCGGCCGCCACACAGCGCATCTAGTAACTAAATCGACGAGAGCAATTGTATTTGGCACTTTCTCGAGTAGGATCTCCTGAAAATCAATACGCTTCGTTGCTACTTACAAATATCACAGCCAACGTAGTTTACAGGGAGGCTTTAAGATAAGCATTTAATTTTTTTTAATTAAGGTTTCATGGTCGTTTTAATTAGCATGCTTATTACTTAAATATATGTCTATTTATGTCTACCCGTGCGAAGCCGGGACGGGCCGCTAGTATAAATGATATATAGAAAAGAAACGGCACGACATTTAAGAGTCAAACATTGATCGACCGATGGAGTCGAGTATAGGTAAGGCCAGGAAGCCAACTCACAGGCGTGTACTGCGGTGGGTTCTTGAGCGCGATGCGGCTGGCGTGCTTGCCCTGGAAGCGCTGGATCATCGCCGTGATGCCGTACGAGAAGCGGAACGACAGGTCCTCTTGGAAGTCCGCGCACAGGTTGTCGCAGTTGAGCCGGTACAGCACCTCGAAGGGTTGCTGGTGCGGGATGATGCAGCTGGCCGCCGCCGCGCGCTTGTGCTGCGGCAGGATGCTGTACATGCGGCCTACGGGGCGCGCACGTGTCACTCCAGCCGGCCAGTCCAGCCGGCGTGCATACGGCGGCAGATCAACCTACCCAACTCTGTCTCCTCGCAAAACCTCGCAATCGATGTTTATCTATAATAGCGAGCCATCGAAGTCAACATTTATTGACAGATTTGGGTAGGTTGATCTGTTGCTCACCGTACATTCGTCACTTACAAAAGGTTATTTTTAAACTCATACATTTGTTTAAAGGTCGCATTCGACATATTAGGTATATTCTTCTAATTAGAGCGTGCGCGAGCTTTGCAATGGGGCGATTGCTGCCCAACCCTGCTCTATTGCATTTGCGTGAAAGCTTAAGTTGTTGCGTATTTACGTTATGAAAAATATTATTTGATGAGCTTAGTTTCCGACCGCAATTTGACACATTACTCTATAATATAAATAATATAGATAGAGATATTTTTACTGAAGGCCTTGGATGAGATTACAACCTGCGAAGCCAGAGTACAAACCGGCCATCTCCTTTTGCGCCTCGTCCATCTCGTGGCCGATGTCGCTGGACAGGCGCTTCTTGAGGCGGCTGCCGAGCCCGGCCTCCACGTGGCGGTGCAGCGCGCGCTTGTAGGCCTCCAGCGCCGCGCGCTCGGGCAGGAATTCCGGCGAGTACTCGTCCACCAGCGCCGATAACCGCCGGATCTCCTGGCTCAGCGTCAGCGACACCTGCGGCGGCGGCGCGCGTTATTCGACCGACTTTTTTAAATGAAAATCTATCTAACGGCTCGTCCCTTTCATATTTTATGACGACGCCCTTCTTTGGATGCGAGCGATAGAACAATCTAGTAGAATATATATTTTGCTTTTTCGTAACATTAAGACCAATAAAATGATCGAACACTATCGTCAGAGCATTTTTCACCCGCTCTACAGGACTATTGTGTCCGTAGCGATCTCTCACGGGAGTCGCGAGATCAGAATGGGGTCGACGAGGGTCACTCGAGGGCGCCCCCGCGGACTGAGTGAACCCTTGTGCCCTAAATCGATTTATATAAGAGTAAATGTTAAGAAATGTTTGTGATAGATGAATGACGATAACCCGGGCTAGGTTAGAAATAACGAAACGACCTGCCAGCTATGCTTTGGGCCATTACAAACGTGCGAACTGAGTCATAAGTCGTATATGTTAGACTTCTCGCTATCATTTATAGACATATCGCAGCTCGAACTCACACGACTAGTGTTGAGTGACAATAAAATAAAATGATTTTTTTATATCATAAATATTTTTTTATAGACAATTTATTTATTTCCTATTACTAACCTAGCCCTAGTTTTTACTCAGTCATCAGGGGCGCCCTGGAGTGATACTCGTCAATATCACATACTAAGAAAAATCTGTAAAAAAAGACCAAAATATTTTCGTTCCCTTGTGACACAACTTGTATTTTACTTATTAAACTTAATTATTTTAATAAATAAAAAAATACATGTATGAAATTATAAATAAATATTTAATAAAATATTTGCACCCGAAAGAATGAACGTTTATGAAGATAATTATCTTTATAAAGAAAAATAAATAACTTATTATTTATTTATTCTTCTTTATAAAGATAATTTTATTCTTTTATTTTAATTAAAAATTATACAATTGTCCTTTTATTTTAAAGACATTGTTTAGTAAATATCTTTACTATTTCCGTAGGAATGATATACAACTGATATATTTTTTGAAAGATATTGTTTTGTAAGCATTTTTATGTGCATGAAGGAGTTAAAGTTTACTAAGACAGTTTCCTCAAGAAAGAAATAAATTATTTATTATTATAGAATTGACATTTTATTTTAAAGATATTGTAAGTATGTTTTACGTGCGCAGAAAGTTCTAAAGGTACGTTCCTTTGTCGTAATGATACATGACCAGCTCGCGCGTTTTTCGGCGCAAGAGAAAGAGCGCGCGTAGGTAACGCCTCGAGTGTGCACCTACCTTGTGTTCGACGCTCTCCACCATGCGGTTAATCTTGTCCTTCATCTGCCGCGTGATGGTGGTGAGCTGCTCCTCGATGGCGGACAGTTGCTCGTGCAGCACGCGCTGCTTCTCCACCATGCTCGACTTGCGGTCCGAAGCACTCGTGTACACCTACCGGCCCGCGCGCGACACACGGTTACTTTACAAGGACCTAACTTATAAGCATCAACATACATCGCGCCCCTACACGAAGACTGCATCGATTAAAATGAAAAGAAATTCTAGAATGTATTCTTCAGCAAGGTTCCAAGCGACAACATGTTCAGACAAGTGCAAAGTTAGTCTGAAAGGTCTACAAGTTAACGCGGGTGAAACTGCGGGACACAGCTAGTCGTTATATAAAAAATGAAACAAGTCACAAATGGTGCGCACAAACAAACAACAGTTACCATGATAATTCTAGGAAAAAAACTTGTCTCAGGTCACAACATGTCAGCACAATCTCAGCACAAAAACAACACTTCGACATGTCCGTTAGGTTCTCGGACCCGCAACAGTAGTGCAGCCCCCGGTATGGAAAAGACGAGTTCGAGTCTCGTCTAACACCTTACAGTTGTATTTTTTTTTTATTAAATATCATCGTAAATATAATTTGGCATTTCCTATGCATAAAACTTGTCAAAATAATGAACAGTCACCAGCTCGAGCGCGGTCATGACGTCGGCGGCGATGTTCTTGCCGCGGCGCGAGTGCTGCGCGAACTTGGTGCGCACGGCCGACTGGCTGATACACTCCTCGAACTTGCGCTCGAAGTCCACGAACTCGAAGTACCGCACCTGGTGCCCGTCGGCCAGGATCGGCGCTGCGGACCGCGAGGGATCGACGTGTTTATCATCATCTCATTAGCTATACAAAGTCAGCTGTTGGACAATGACCTCCCCAAGATAGGGAGATTTATGCTCACAGTTGCCGCGCTGTTCCACAACCATGGACAAAAATTATTTTAGCTCAGCTGTTTTGGATGGATATACCGCCATCTGTCGGTTCCGGTAACTTAGTCGCCTTGTACGACACCTGATACTATCCCACCTATACTCCTCCGGTACCCAACGTCAACGGCCTCGTCCCGTCCCGTCCCCCCTGCCCCCTTACCCTCCGGTGACACAGGAATTGACGTCCTAGGAGCCTAACATTACGTTCTCCCAAAAAAAAACAAAAGCGTGAGAATACTCACAGGAGACCGGCTTTTCCCGCTCGCGCATGCGCGTGAGCAGCGCCTCCTTGGCGGAGATGAAGAAGATGCGCTCCTCCGCCTCCTTGGGCGAGCACACGCGCAGCTCGCGGGACAGGAAGTCCACGCAGCGGTTCGCGTGCTGCGTGCGCACCTGCGGACACGCCTGGCGTCAAACCCGCCCCGCCACGACACCCCTGTGCGGCCTGCTCCGGGGGCCGACCCTGACATCTCGCCCGCTCGGAGTAGGCCGCGACGTCCCTGAGAGACCAGTTCCCAGGGCCTAACCATTCCTCTCCTCTAGTTCATCAATCGGTTATGCATTGCCGGTACGATACAAAAACGACGTACGATATTGAAAAACTAGGGGCGCCCCGCGGTTTGACGTGAGGAGTTTCCGTCACCGTGGGAATGACAAATGATAAAAGTAGTTTAAAGTACTCGTAACATCGGTTATTTGACTATGAAGATCCGTTAAAATCGTTCCACACGTTTCAAAATTTGCCCGAAACAAACATTCTTCGTGCACTTTACACGCTTTTAGTGAAAAGACAATTTAGGCAGTTTAATTTTATTTACAATTGTGTGCGAGATTTTAATAAAAAATCTAACATACCTGATCTAAGTATTCCGGTTCGGACGCGGAGGCGTCCCATCGATTATTCAGTATAAATATATTCGGTTGCGATATTTTCGTTGATACTTTGTGAAAGAAGTTTTTTTCCTGAAACGAAATTGAAAAAAAATCAGTCGATTTAAGAACCTCCTTTTTAAAAAAAAAATTAAATCGGTTAAAAATCTACCGAACCGGGCAACAAAAATCTATCTGGCCCAGGAAAAGTCGATTTATCGAAAATCCAAAGAGGGATCTAGACGCTGAAGCTGTCTATATGTACTACTATATGACACTCAGGGCACTACATTAATACGATAAATATATGTCGTAGTATTATAGTTGCCGCATAGTACCGACAGAGTAGAATAGTACCTCCCCCTGTACCAAGTGTCGTAAGAGGCGACAAAGGTACCAGAACCGAAAGATTGCGGTATATCCATCCGTAACAGTGTAGCTTAAATGCACAGGGCGGGGATGGGCAGCAGTATCCCCGGCTCGAAGCTACGCTCTGCGATTATCAGCACGCTTGTCCAGCGCGGCCTCTATGGGTAAAATTCCTCTTTTCTTGAGGAGGCTTTTTTATGTCCGGCAGAGGACTTCCAGGGGCAGATGTGATTATGATGATTATTATAATTATAGACAAACAGAATATTTGTGATTCCTGTATTGTCTGATATATGTAACACGAGTGCAGAGCTCATGATACTCACGGTGACCATGAGGGTGGACTCGGCGTTGGCGACCAGCACGAACACGTCCGCGTCGAGGCAGTACTGGTCGATCCACTCGTCCAGGTTGGGCGTGACGTCGACGCCGGGGCTGTCCACCAGCACGACGTCGTCCCGCAGCAGCGCGCACAGCTCGCGCGGCCAGTACACGTGCACCAGCGACCGCTCCTGCAGCCGCGACGCGCACAGCGCGTGCCCCAGCTGCGACACCGACTGCGCGCCACCACAGCATGTTACTCCACAATTTTCGACCAACAAGCACACAGTCCGCGTGATAGCAAGCGTCACCGCAGCCTATAGACGCTCGTAATATCACAAGGATATCACTGACGCGTTGCCAAAATTGGAAACTTGAAGATATGATGTCACATTACCTAGTCATTTCACTGTCTCTTCACTCTTCAAATCGGAACACAGACATGACACTGCCATTTGGCGGTAGAAATAAGTGAGAGTGAAGTACTAATGCAAACGAACTTTACAGGTCCACCTTAATTCTCGGACTTCGAAATAAGACGGGAATTAATTAAGATAATTGTTCATCACCTTTATCACTAGTTTTTCTTGAAAATTCCTTCCCGGCGGGTCGCGTAGTGAACCCGCAGTGAACCTAGTTTTGAGACTGCTTTTTAGTTTACTAAATATTGTGTTTGTTCGGGATTCCTTTTAACTACTGAACCGATTTTAATCAATTTTGGCTAACTGTGTACAGTTTGATTCAACTTACATCTCAATTTATATAGTTGCAATATTTTTTAATAATAAACGTATCAAGTACCCCGTAACTATGACAGGAACAACCACTGTCCGGTCAGCTTGCACCTATATATCGAAAACTAAAATAGTATGCAAATAATTCGCAATAAGTTAGATACCTGCACGTTAAGCTTCTCCTCGGAGCCGTCGGTGCGCAGGAAGGCCTCGTCGGTGTCGGAGCCCTCCACCTGCAGGAAGCAGTTGGTGGTGTGGCCGATGCCGCTCGGCAGGATCTTGTCGTGCAACATGGCGTTGATCACTGTGCTCTTGCCGTTGCTCGTCCTAGTAAAATAACTCGTTGTTAAAGTGGGTCTAGCATAAGTAATAATCACTAAGACTTAATTTATAAATGCTTGTATTGGGTTTATAAAAATTACTCTCCATGGCAGTCACTTTATTGGCTGTATTCTATTGCGCTTGTTCGAGTTATAATAGAATAATTATACATCTTAAGTAATTGTTGAAGTATTTGGCATATCTGCCCATTTTCGTCACTCATTTCGACTACATGGATCGGGGTTGAGCCTAGCGGGGAGAACAAATCCTTACGAATATTACAAATGCCAAAGTAACTCTGTATGTCTTTTTGTTTCGCGATGACCCTAAACTACTGAACCGGTCAGAGCTAGAGCCGGTGAAAAGATACAGGCTACTTTTTAATTCGAAATAAGGGCTGTAAAGGGTCGAAAGGGGGTTAAATAATTTTTATGAAAGTAAAGTTTAAAATAAATGTGACACACAAAGCTTATATAAGTTAACGTAAAAAAAATATGATACCCTATAAATATAATAAAAAAATTATTTTAGTAGCAGCAGGAACAGCTAGTTACTTATAATTCTTGAATTGCTTGCTAGCACAGTATCCTATAATAGTTTAGGATTAAAATTATATAAAACTTCATAGAAAAGTTACTCTTTTAAACCTTTAAGTAGTCGCGCGTAGTCGATTCGACCGCATTCAATACACTTTTGCTGATATTATTCATAATTCTTATCGTAGGTATTTGAAATCCCGAGTAGCTTGTCATAGTTTCAATACCTACGAAATAAAGAGCGTACCTCCTCTCCCCGCGCTCCCGTTACCGCATGTTGCGCAATTGTTTTAGTCACGGCGCAGGCGTCGAATCGACTACGCGCGCCCGTAGTCGAAAAGGTTACGCGCGTCTATGAACGCCGAGTTTTGTTTTTTATAATATCTCAAAGTGTTGACAGATTAAGAGTTTTTTTATATAAAATGAGTCGCCGAGGGTTAGGGCCCTTGACACCTAGTGCTATACTCGACGAAATACTTCAAGAAGATGAAGAGAGCGGGTCAGAAATCAGTGACCACGGGTCAGAAAATTCCGATCGCGTTGAAACGGAACCGCGCTCAGAGGATTCTTCTGAAGAATTAAGCAGCTCGGATTCAGATGAAGAGGATTTGCCACTCTCGGAAATAACGTCATGTTTTATGTGACGTGATAAAACAACAAAGTGGAAAAAATCGAACAATAATAGAGTGAGACGCCAAGCTCAAAATATTCTCACAGAAGATTCGGGTCCTCGTAGAAATGGCGTAGGAGTGACAACGTTTATTCAAGCCTGGAAGTTATTTATTTCTGAGGAAATTATTGAAAAAATTGTTATACATACCAACGAATTCATACAAAAAAAATAACATCATATGATAGACCTCGTGACTGCAAACCAACTGATGCTGTAGAAATTCGAGCGCTATTGGAGTTATTGTATATTGCAGGAACATTGCGGATGTCACACGGAAATATGGACGATTTATATAGTACTGATGGGACAGGTGTACATATTTTTCCTACTACGATGTCACAGAAGAGAGTAAGATTTCTTTTGAATTCTTTGCGGTTTGACGATGCAGCCACACTAGCATCTCGTCGTAGTTTGGATAAAGCTGCACCAATAAGAGATGTTTTACAAACATTTACAAAAAAACTGTCTTTTACCTTTTTCTGTGGGACCAGATGTTGTTATTAATGAAATGATGACGGGTTTTAGAGGAAAATGTCCCTTTAGACAGTATATGAAATCTAAGCGCGACAAATACGGAATAAAGCTATATCCACTTGTTGACGCTTCTACGTTTTATGTCCGGAAGCAGCCAGAAGGTCCTTACCAGTTTAGTAATGCTGCAGCAGACGTAGTGAAGAGGCTAATTGTACCAATTTCTGGCACAGGACGAAATCTAACGGTTGACAATTGGTACACTAGTGTTCCTTTGGTAGAAGATTTAGCCAAAAATCATAAGATTTCTGTTGTGGGCACCATGCGCAAGAACAAGAGAGAAATTCCTCCATGTTTTATAGACAAAAAGTTACCTGAATATTCCAGTCAATTTGGATTTTCTGACACAGCTACTTTGGTGTCGTACGTGCCAAAAAAAAAAGATCTGTGGTACTTATATCATCACTTCATTGTGCTGCTGAAATTGATGAAAGTACGGAAGAAAAACGCAAGCCAAGCATAGTAACTTTTTACAATAAAACGAAAGGCGGCGTCGATGAAGTCGACAAAAAAGTTAAAATGTATACTACTTCAAGGAAGAATAATAGATGGCCGCTGACACTGTTTTTTCGTCTTTTGGACATAGCTGGAATCAATGCAATGGTAATATTGAGGGCAAATAAAGTTACCATACGGAAAAGGCGAAAATATTTACGTGAATTGGGCATGGAGCTTATAAAAGAGTATGTCCAAAGAAGATCTTCGATTGTGAACCTTCCCAGACAGCTAAAAAGGAATATAAGAGAATTCTTGAATGTAGATGTTGAGAATACTAGTAATGAAGCTAATACTAGTTCCAGCACGACATACAGGGGAGTCTGTAAAATATGCCCATCAAAAAAAGGAGGCAAACAAAGACGCAGTGCACATCGTGGCTCCGAAATATTTGTCGAAGCCACACTACCTACATTCGTAATGAATGTTACCAAGGCGAAGATTCCGATAAGGAAGATAACTAAACCTAGGCCTGAATTGATTGATCTCATGATGCCAAATTATTTTAAAATTGTATTTTTGTTTAGTCACTAGACACTTATAATTAAAATTATGGTTTTTTGTTCCTGCACTAGATTTTTGTTGAAAGAAGAGTTAAGATTTTTTATTTTATTTCTTAGTTATTGTCTAAATTTAAAGTTTTTCTTGACAAATTCATGTCGAAGACAATAAATAATGTTCCAAATTATTAATAAAAATAAAAATGTTGATTAATAAATGTTTTATTTCTCTTAAATGTCCCATAGGTCTTTTAGGTTACGCGCGACTACTTACGTTACAAATGACCACGCGCCTACTTGAAAGGTTAACCTTCAAGTAGGCGCGTGGTCATTTGTACACATTTTAAATACCTTTAATATTTTTATTCACCATTTTACTTACCTTGTGGCAACTGTTCTTAAGATCTCTTGAGAATATTTTAGTTACAAAATACAAAAACAAATTGTAAACAATAATGTTTGCTTTGACTAACCTCCCAAAAAATGCGAC
This sequence comes from Heortia vitessoides, assembly GCA_020976665.1. Lineage (NCBI taxonomy): Eukaryota > Metazoa > Arthropoda > Insecta > Lepidoptera > Crambidae > Heortia > Heortia vitessoides. The sequence continues at coordinate 1,898,275 of JACJUM010003085.1, forward strand.
TTTCATGTGATCCCTTTTAAGGACCTCCCGAATGGCCTGCACTTTGCTGACATATGCCTCCACATTTGCCACATCTTGTGGGGTTGCAATACCTTTCTCACCTGACACAGCTGCAAATGTTCAAAGATAAACATCATATAAATTTAATTTCATCAGGTTAAAATTGCTTTAATTTTTAACTTTATTGCAAAGTCGCATTGTCTACAATAATAATGCCTGTGTTAGGTGTTTGGGATTGTTGAGTGTCAATAAGCGGACAATTTAGGGTATCTCAGGAAATGATTCTATCAGGCCAGTACTTTTAATCAACTGTAATAATACTCTTTTCATTTGTAGCATGCCTGCATTGTATTTATAATCATACTAAATATATTGCACCTTTGTAACATAGAATACATTACAATATAAATCAGAATTTAAAATAGAAATTTTGTCAAGCGACAATTTGTCAGTGTTCTTTGTTGAACATCAATTATCACTTTAAAGTAATATTATTATACTTGCAAAAGCACATTATACCTTATCAGAGACATGTTTGTCATTACTCATTAGTTAGTTATATAGATTACTGTAGAATTAAAAAGTATTAACCCCTAACATCTATTGTACATAGGCAGTCTGAAAATATTACATAATAAACATAAATAAAGGTTACCTTATATACATTACTTATGTTTTATTTACCCTTAAGTTCATATATTTATCCATTCTACAGTCTTAAAGGCAGAATGAAGAAGTTCTCTAAATTAACCTTTATCTAAGTGGAGATATCATTTACTATGTGATAAAAGTAGTAAAACTTACCATGCATGAAAGTAACAGCATCCTTAACATAGTCGTCAATCTCAACAAAGATATCATTGATCTTCTTTTTTGCTCTTACAAATATCTGAAGAGGGGAGTCGACATTGGTCATGTTTACACGGACCGAGCCATTGTTGAGGGTTGCAACGTTGTGGGGCCCGTCGCCAGCCATCATTGATATTGTACGGTTAACATACGCAGCCATACGGGAAGGAAAGACGTACGATTGTCGTTAGCTGAACCTTATGCCGGACAATGACAACAATATAGTCACTGTACCACTTCTACTGTTCAAACACAACATGCAGGGTGCGACTGCAACAAAAACATAACAGGCGTAAACAGGTGCAACAAAAAATATTATGCATAATGAGGTAGGAAGAAATCTAGGGACTAGTTGACTAGTCAACTTAACTTTGTGACAGTATTTTACACAGTAAAAAGGTATTATTTGAGGTTATTTTAAGTATTGGTCAGTGGGTAGGCTTACATTCTAACAGCAAAATAACAATCACACGAATACCACATCTAAAAAATACTAATTAAAAACAGAAAATGGTCATAACAAAAGCGTGTTCAAAATGAGAATATTGCACCTTATCATCTCGTTGCATCATAGCAATCGATGTACATGCCTGCTGTCCATGCGGCATGAAATAATCACACAAAAAATTAAACTCACTATAATTATTAGAGAAGACCGAAAATATTCAGTAAGACGTAAAACAACTGACAGCCGCTAAATATAAGTCAAATTAGTTTCAAGTTTTAATTTAAATACTAATCAAGCAGTAAAATAAAATAAAGCAATACTCCACATTACCTGAGGTCTAAGCTATCATTATAAACACATTTTATCTATTTGTTTAAATTTATTTTCCCCAGAAATTACTAATAAAAATTTTCTTTTGCAGATTTTTCTGTTTTCTTTTTCTTTTATTTCAGGTTTCAGAAATAGGTACGTTCTCTATATTTTAAGATTTTGATTACCATTGGCTAAAAAAAATGTCAAAAGCATTGACCTATCATAATGAAGATGGTTATTTATTATCCAATCAGAGATCAGAAGATTTGTCTTTATTATCAAAATCTGATTTTAAAAACTTGCTTACTTACTGTTTTTCTTTTCTTTTGACTTCAAGGTTGATCGTTTAGTTTCCGTATTATATTCTACAATATTTAATTTAACTTATGATTCCACCCAACCCGTCGGTTATTCAGGCATTTAATAGAATATTCATAGACAAGCAGGGATTTAAAAAAAGTGTAGTTTAGTTTACGGTTGAAGTCTAATCACCATAGATAATTCATCTGAATTTTTGTTTTGTCTATGAATGAAGCAAACGGACGAAACGCGAGCGAATGGCGGCGGACTAGAGCCTCAGTTGTGTTGTGTTTTTGAATGAATGTGTCTCAGCTGTTTTAGTTTGTAATAATATATCGCAGTTGTCAAGTATATTACTTGTTATTACTAAAATGTCTCGCTCCGTCCGTGCTGAAACTAGAAATCGTGTCAAAGATGATATCAAAAGAGTCATGCAAGCTGTGGAAAAAGTTCGCCATTGGTAATAAGTTATACACTTAATTTTATAAAATAGTTAAATTACATTTTAGCTTCTATGTAGTATTTACTTTGTCTCATATTAATTATAGGGAAAAAAAATGGGTGACTATTGGGGAAACTACCATGAAAATATATAAATGGGTACCTATTTCCACAAACGAGCAGAAAAAGAAACACGCGGCCAAACGAGAAAATAAAGAAAATGCCTTGACTCCAAAAAAGATGCACGATTCTTCCAATTCCAACTTTGGTATGGCAGAAGATTCAAATACATGTAAGTTTTTTAAAGTATTAAAAGCTATATAAAATATAATATTTATAAATGGTGACATAAGATATTAATAAATAATATGAATATTTCAGGTTTTTCCACAGTAAGCGACTCTCAAGGGCCCACAGAATTCACATCTACACACATGAATTTTTCTGAGGATTCCAATTCTCAAAGTAGTGGTACAACAACTCCTGCAAAACGGTTAAAAACTGACTGAGGCCAGTGAAAGTTTTAGTGTAAATGTGAGTGGTGTTCAAAGAACAGATAATATTATTGAACTACATTCTTAATTAAATGTGTATATTATTTTCTATTTGTACAGTGATGCGCTGTGAATTTTATTTATAAGCATGCATTTATGTTTGGCCAAATTAGTATGGAAGTTTGTTATAAGTCAGTTACTATAAGTAGATTGTCCCAGTATGGTCACTACTGATACTTTTAAGTATTAAGGAATGTGAATTCAACAAGTACTTAATGTCTTATTGTTTTATAATAGTAGTATCTATAATGAAGCATCTGAGAACCCTGTGAAGAAATTAGAAGAAACTATAAATAAGTGCTTTCAAATTTCATTTAAAGTATTTAAATTAATGTTTAGAAATGTATCTTCCTGTCTTTAAAAACAATAGTACCCTTGTAAGATCAATTTGTTGCCTGTTTCTGTTAGTCCCTTTTTCACAAGAATCCATGGAGGTATCCAGTTGAAATTAAGTTAGTACTTATGTCTACAGTCACTAGCTAAAAATTGTCAAGAAGGAAGCACTTATAGCACAAGTAAAGGATAAAATCCATAAAATGTAAATTTGTTGTCATCACAAAATATTGTGGTTACTTTTGTGTGTCTGGAACCCTCGGTTCAGAAGTCTGTCATGTCACTTGACTGGCTTTTTTATATTGATTACCTAGCATCAAACCAAACTGTTGTATGATACTGCACTTTATATTTATTTGGCAAATAATTGAATTAAATTAAAGAAAATGATTGTAGTGTAAATATTGTGATTAATTTTGAAAGGTGAGAGGAGTGTTGGAGACTTCGACAAGGCAATGTTCCCTTATAGAGTATAAATATTGTACATAACATTCCTGGGGGGTTATTTATATCTTCTCTCCTGTAATACACAGAGACATGACGTTGATGCTCAGTGATGGTATTGAAACAGTTTTGTAAGATTATCTGCCATAAAACAACTTAGGGTTGAAAAAATGGCCCCTTAGAGATAAAAGGTAGTTTATAAGTCATGTATAGAAATTGTCTATGCATTATTTGCTGTCCTTGTGGTCATACTAATTGTCGTACCAGTGTATAACCACTGGGATATAAATAATAATTAATGTTACTATATGTATGTATTTTTGCAGGCTATATAGTTTTGATATCATCACATAAACAAAATTGACTGATATTAAATGCAATATTATTAGTAGATACACTCTTGGTTCACATTTTGCATATTTTAATTAGCAATGATTTTAATTATTATGAATCAATGAAAATCTGGTTTAATATATTTTATTGATTACTTTGAATAATATAAGCAATATTTTAATGTATAATTAAAATATTGCTTATATTAACTGAATTATTGTAAATGTTACTGCAGGTGAAGTAACATAATTTTAACAAAGAGTTATGACATAGGTTATAAGGACGAAATTTTTATTGGATTGAACTTTATTAGGACAATACAAATTGAAATATAATGATAAAATTTATTAGAATTAGTATTATTTATCTTCTGAGCCGACACCTGCCGATGAACAGGTGAGCTGGGATCCAAGAGATTCTATTCCAGAAAATTGCTCTGACAAGTTATCAATGTTGTGTATGCCAATTATGTTTGTTACAAGATCGCTGAACGATATTTCCTGCAAAGAAAATATATGTTACAAGAGGGGTTTGAGAAATTAAACAATATACAGAATAACATATCTATGCACCTAGGTGAACAGGCTTTGAACATACCGGATTTTAAAAATCGTCGCAGAATAATATTAAATTTTCACCTCTGGTAAGAATGAAAAGTCTTCTTCAGTCATATTCGCGCGATCTTCAAAAGTCTGCCCAGAAAGTATAGACAACAGGTACCAAGATAGAAACCGAGGAAAACATTCTCCTGAAATTTTAATAAACCAAGTGACACATTTACACAGAACTGGCATGAACAGACACAATTTTATATTGTAGTTTTTGCTAGTCTGGTACACAGTGACCTAGTGTGCGCTACTCAGATTCTTTAATTATTTCATTGGCATCACATGAGCGTGCTGTAATTAAAAGCATTTTTATTGATATAATTAAAAGCGGTACCTTCAATAATTATAATTTATCTATTAATAAACATACGTATTTATTAAATAAAAACAAATACATAGGTATATTCAAGAGCTAATTTAAATAGTTATTTAGAATGTGCGTCATGCTTTGTAATATAGGGTCTACATGTTATGAAGGAATTTCATATACCTACATATTTAGAAATTCCTATTTAATTAGGCATATAGCAGGATTGGTGATTCTGGGAAACAGTTAAAAAAATAACATAATTGTGATACTATCGCTTCTAGAGACATCTTCCATTTCTTAAAGCTTCATTGACGAAGTCAAGGCTGTTGGCAGGTGCGATAAGCTAGCAAAAAGCTTCTTGTAGATTTTGTCTAATTCTGTTTTTGATAGCATTAACTCTATGACGATACGCCCTGCTTAAGTTACGGGATTGTTAAATTTTAATCGAATAATCTAGTAATGTAATTGATAATGAACTATTATTGATACTCAATTCCTACCAATTGCAATTTTGCATAGGTCGAACTCTCTTCGAGTGTAGTACATTATTTGAGCTCGAAATGCAATTGAGCCAAGAACTTTTTGTTATGTTTGACTTAAAGTCAAGAAACCTTATATTCTTGCTTGTACAAATAAAATTGATTATCGGGTCCGATTAACTAGATTTACCAGTCTGTTTATTAGAACGGCGGGACTTTTTTGTTGATTGCAAAGCAATGTTACATACCGTTTTCGGTAAGCATGTCGAGGAATTCATTACGTGTCATGACATAGTTGGCGTTGTTGTATGAGGCGAATGTGCGGTAGGCAGCCTGAAGCCGCTTGGAGTTGTCTCCATGTGCGGGCCGATGGTTGAGGTACAGCTTTACGAACTCTTCGAAATCTAACTCGCTAGACGGCTGCTTCTGGTATACTTTATATTTTGCCTCTACTATTAGGTTTTCTACCTGTGAGAATAACACAAGTACAATAATATTTATAATACACGCACATTTACGATGAAGTACCTAGTGTAAATGTAAAAGTATTTGATATAACTCTTAGCCCATTATATCTTACCAGCCATTTAGATGTGCACTTCTGGACATAGGCCTTTCCATGAAAGGCTTTTTTTACCAATGAATGTCGCGCTGGGCAAGCGTGTTGGCAATCGAAGAGAGCAGCTTTTGCGACAGGGATGCTGCTGCCCATCCCCAGCCTGTGCATTTGAGCTGCACTGTTTCGGATGGATATACCGTATATATCATCTCTCGTTGTAGTACCTTAGACGCCTCTAACGGCAACTAGTGTAGTGATATACTATTCTATTCTGGCGGTTCCTCACGGCAATACATTATTAGTCCTTTAGTACCTATCTTTTTTCTCGGATGAAACCAATGCTGGCCTACTTAGACGTTAATTTGCACCACTCAACGAGACCAATTTGTAGTTTGTAGTGTTAAATATTTCATGTTGTGTTTTCTATATGTTAAATTTTTTTATAGGTTAACATGATAATAGAATTATACCACAGCGTAATTAGTGTTACAGTTACTGTGGCATGTGGAGTTGGACAAATATCTTTACAAAGGGGTCAGGTGCAGCATATTGTCGACCAGTGCAGACATTAATGAATGTGGAAAAGGACAGGGAATTATGTCAGCATCTTGGTGGAAAATAGACATGAGCTGATGTTCACTAGTTTAATATAATGAGAAAAATTAACCTCATACTCAGTCGGAAAGAATCCTAAAGCACGCATCAAATCAGGCAAAGAATCGATCGGGATATAGTCCTTGACACGCCTTACGGCCGGTGAGAAGGTGCCTTGGCACAGGATCTGAATGTAATAGAAAAGATCCCTGATCTCCCCAAAGAGCCAGCCGGGACGCCCGTTCTCGATCAAGCAGTAATAGGGGTCTAGGTCACCGCCACCAAGCTTGGTAGTTGTTTCAACCGATCTGTAAGTAGGGTGGATGTCCCGGTCTCAAACCAATTAAGGGAAATTATTAACTTAAAAATGTTGCTATATGGCCTAATAGCAATATTTATTGCTAGTTTATTTTTTATATTGTAAATTATCTAATTATAAGCTGAAATTGAGAAAAAAATATTTGATTTCTTTTTGTTTATTTAATTATTAATCGGTATCAAACTGGGATGTACCCTAATTTGACCAGCAGGCCCGTTTTGTCAAGATTTGTACCAGAGGTTGACCATTCATACATTTATAAAGAAAGTGAAATAAAAACATTAAAAACAGATGTATTTCATATCAACTTTATTAAGTTTGTTCTTAGAAATAATTGAGATCAACAAGTAAATAAAATTAAGGTCAGTTCCAATATTTACAATAGTATTCTTAAATCTAAATAGCAAATTTTTAAATCACCAAAAATAACTTTGAACTTTTAAAACACTGATACGTCGGCAGGTTATAATATGTGTTGCATTAGGATGTAAGGCATACCTACAAAATAATCTGTTTCTCAATGCACAATTGACTGACTTCGAATGTAATGTGTGATTTATGACCATCGATTAATAGGAGTACAGGATAAAGCTGGCAGCAATGAATTGCCTATATATACAAAGAACACACAAGATGTCATCCAGCCTTTAAGTGATTTTCCTAGGCACCCGTTTTCAGGAACGTTTCTTGCAAATTCTGCTGGTATTCGTTCAGAGGGGTAAATAACCATCACCGGCATTACTTTACCAGATGCGGTGAATGTCCCTAATACGGTTATACTTTCCTTCTCCTTATCTTTAATTTTATAAAAATTATCCATCCCCCTAGCCCCCAATACAATGCCCGAGGAAGAACATACCTGAAAACCAGATTCGTCAGCATTTAAAATTCTTTCAGGATCATCTAAGATATCCCTTGCGTTTTCATTGTTTAGAAACTCTTCTAAATCAGCATGCCATTTTCTTTATCGAACCATTTTCGTCCTGGAATTCCTTTGAATGGAGGCGGTCGATTGTCGGTTTTGTATATTTTAGTAACTGTCTCTATTAACTGCTCTTTTTTAATAGGAATACTTTTTTAGCCATTGCATTTATCCACCGACTTAGTAATCGTTCCTTATCAGGCGTCAATATGGTGGTCGGGCCCATTTTTCATTGGTGGGATGTCTCATTTTTAACTTATTTATTATTGTAGAATAGGGGATGTTATATTTCCGACATCTTTCTCTGATTTTGTTTCCCGACTGTATTTCTTTAAGCGCATCATAAATATCGTCCTCACTGTACCGAAAAAATTGCTTTTTTGGTGGCATTTTGAATCAAAAACAAGAAAATATAACATAGAAAGAGAGTTTGGTCAATTATAGGATTTGTATGCGGTACCAATAAATTTACCGTCGAGTTACAACTCATATTCTGGACATGAAACAGTTAAAAAAAGTAAAATAAAGCGTATCATTTCCGTGTACTAGTCGTTGACCATTTGGTCAACCATAGGAGCACCTAATATAATCATGTACCAGTTGGTAACCAGTATAATAACTCATGAAATATATTGTTTTCACTTTAAATTCATTGAAAATATTCAAAATAAACATAAAATGATTACAAAAACGCAATTAATCGAGCAAGTTCATTAATAACCAATACAAAATAAATTTAAAATGTGCTTACCTTTCTGAACACTGTCGTTACTGCAATGGCGGCCGAATCAAGGCGGTTAGTGACAAGTGAAAACAAAACGAAATTTTAAGGTAATGTGATTGGTTGATTTGAATTTGTACCAATAACATGTAGCCAACATAAAATCAAATGCTTAATGTCGGGAAAGCTTAATATTAACACTCAAAGCCTCAAGTGGGCAACAACCGGTGCGTGGTCAACTATAGGGTCAACCATCCTACCTATGTGTGTAAAATAAAATGTAATCATATTTGTTTAAAACTTATATAAGGTACAGACAGAAATCTATCGTATAAGTTTTAATCTAGTTTTTTAAATAATGTGGAAAAATTTGAGTCTATTGACTATATTTTACTACCTGTAGTTAGCTGCCCATTGGTACATACAGCTGTCTTTCGATCCAATTGTGAACAAAGTGCCGCTGTCATCGCGAAAACACATTTCGATGATCTGTAGAAATTAAAAACAAACTTAAAATAAGGTTTAATGTTAAAAAATTACACAAATGTTCAAATTCTGCGACACCAATTTTTTATATTTATAAACTGAAATATAATTGAATCTTCTGAAAATACACAACAAAGTGCGATGAATAGCAAATCACCATTGATTCATTCCGACTGCAGTTTGCAGTTCAATAATGACCTACCTCTAACGGGTGGCCCAACAAGCCGACGTGCTTCCAAGGATTTCCGTCGAGCGGCAACTTCTGTAGCCCTATGACGTTCTTGGTCGCAAACAACAAATATTGTATCTCCTCGTCGCCATCCCTTCTGCTGATTAAATGCAACCTGCTTACTGGGTGCTCGTAGCGCGGGCCCAGCACCGTCGACAAGGTCATGGTGGTGGCGTAATTTATTATTTTGTATTTGTACTGTAAGATACATCATGAACTAACACTGTGTTAAAAGTACTAAATTAAGTATTACTATTATATTAGTAGTATTATTTAGTAGAGTTGACAAAAACCCGTTCTAGTATCGCGCTTTCGTTACTTGTGATGTCGTAATGCGCGAGGGCACAAGGAATAGAGGTAAACCGCATATAAAGATCGTCTGGCTTCGTTTCTCACTCTCATCTATTTATACCGCTAAACAGCAGTCATCTCTGTGCTGTACCGTTTTGATGGGTATCTGGGTATTTTGAAGTCACCAGGTTGGCAACGCGCTTGTGATGCCCTTGTGATAATACGAGCGTCTATAGGCTGCAGTAGAGCTTACAATAACATACAGGATTATTGTGAACACAGGACTTTAATTTGTTATTAGTTTACCATTTTAGGTTATTGTGATTTTCAATAAATAAAAACGAATTATAATTTTAATATTTAAGTTTAGAGTTTTTCACTGATAGAATCGATTCGTTCAACTTGCAGCCTCTGCTTTGACCCACTGTTGCATTTGGATACCTATTGCAAGATCTACTTTCATAAGCGGTCGTTACTCCAATCTTTCCTATTCTCATTGTCACTTAATTAATGTCTACACTCAACTCTGATGCTCCGTCATTATAAAAAATATTTTATTAATTTATAAATTCTCAAGTTATAGGTTTTCGAAAGGCTTGTGGTGAATACCTAAGGCTTATAAATGTTCAACCCACCTCATCGGTGGCTATAAGTATCGTAGGAAGGTGCGTGTGACACAGTTCAGGGTCCAATCCTTTGGACGGAGGCCAATTGACACTTGTGATTGGCACTGCAGTTTGTTCCACACGATCCAGACTGAGAATATTCAGGTATTCTTCTGAACTCTCCCCTATGTCGTATTCCACCTGGGCAATATTTTTTATTACTTTGAGAGAGCTGAGTATTAGACATGGCGAGCATTTTGGCTAAACTATAGATTATATTTTCAAAGTACTATTGAGTCATGCTATTTACCATGATCCTGTCGGCACCCAATGAAAGCAATTTGTACTCTCCATTCGTATTCTTCTCAGGCAAGAAAAACGCAGCTGTGACTCCTTTATAGTGGGACCTATGTTTTCCCACGAAATTCCATCTGAACGTCTGACAATTATATTTGTACACGCCGACTGTCTTAGCAGAGTCCTAAAAAAATAGATGATTAGAAATGGACAATAAATAAAACTTACTTCTATAGATTAGGATGTCAATACCACGTAATTACAGAGAGGTAAACCTTACATTGGTATTTCACTCTCGCCTAGTACTACCGCCAAGTAACAGTGTTCGAATTGTTGTGTTCCAGTTTGAAGAGTGAGAGAGGCAGGAAAATGACTGGTTATTGTGACATTATATCTTGAAGACATAAGGTTGGAACATGTTAGTGGTACCCTAGTGATATTATAGCTTTTATAGGCTGACACGCTTCCTATCACGTGGCCCAGGGGTGGATCTGCCTATGGGCTGTTTAGACTGCAGCTCAGAGTTCCGAAGGTGCAAAGGGCCACATTGAAAATAATAGACGATCATATTGTGAAGAAAATCTACAGAGGCATATAAATTCATTGACTTTTTTCGATAAAATGACAATGAATTGCTTAGTTCAAATAGAAGACCAGGGCCCTAGGAATTCCTATTTCCACTTCTGACGCGGACTGTATGCTTGTTTGTCGACGTCTAATAAAACACATACTTATATTAAATCAGTCTTTTTCTAAAATTTCGTTATCGAAAATTTATAATATTTTGTTCCATTTACACGTTCACTACTCATAACAAAATGACCTTTTTAACGGCTTTGAAACGTGGTTTATATATTTTTTAAATTTTTTGATCGATTTTAGCTTCTTACCCTGGTTACCTTGCGGCAACCGATCCCGAGATATCTATGTAGAGAACGGTTAAATAAAAGGTTCTCATTCGCCACGTTTTGTCGGTCAGATATTGTCGGTCTACTTATTAAAAAAAATAGCTCTGTCTCTAAACTTTAATAAAATTAAGATGTAAAAGGATTGATTGAGTTGGCTACAGATCCAAAAAGGGATTCCCTTGTACTAAAAATATTTTTTTATTTTCTCTTTTTTGTCTTCTAAATATATATATTTTTTAATTCCAAAATCCAACGGACTGTTTAGCGTTACGAGGAAGATTTTAAAAGTAGTCTCCTATTTTTCCCACTCTAAAAAACCTGTTCATATCAATCGTAATCATAACCTCTCTAAACCCTTCCCCCAATTGTATTTCTAGCAAGGAATCGCAAACAAATAAAACAGTTTATTTATAGTATATAATATATATAAACCAGTAGTTTTAAAGCCTCATTAAGTAGGGCCTTTTTCTTAGAGAACTTACAGCGTAGACCATAGTTAACGAATCACAGCTGAAATTTATGAGCTTGATGGAATGACGGGAATCTTGGAAAGGCTCGGTTATGATGTCGATGGTGGTGGGATCGAGGAATACCAACTGGCCAGTGTTCATTCCACATGCAAGATGCAATCCTGAAACATACCTCTACCGCGTATTGTTCCGTGTTCAAGTATATATATAAAAGTATACACAAACAAGCAAAAATAAAAACAAATAATTAGTATTAGACTACGCCATCTGATGTGTTCTAATGCCTGTACAATGGGGCTTGATTCTGAGAAATTGTTTGACATAATGTCGATAGCTACATTTTATCATCGCGCCGCTCGCCATCCACAGGATGTTTACCATCACCCTTTAGAACCAAAATAGTCGGGTACCCAACGGTTTTGCGAGGCAATTCTTCTCGTGTGCGCGAATATTGCGAAAATTGTTATTGTAATAGTCTGTAGTCTATGGCCATTGCTCACAATCAAGCGGACCGCATGGTTGCTTACAACTTTTGTGGTAAACAAAAAATGCAACTCGTAAGAGTAACATATTTTTATGAACCATAAACACTATGTCTACTGAAATTTACCTTCATTCATATGGAAAACAAAAGTTTAAAAATAAATGATAGCAGAAAAAAATATATGCAATCACGCACTAGCTCTACTTTCTCGAACCTCAGGTCTTGAACTTCGGTGCAGTAACTCTATAATCTAATATACCTACCAGATGGAGAGTACTTAAGGCAAGTAGCCGCTAGCTCCGGCACGGTGACTTCACAGTTTCCCTGGATAGAGTCATCTTTTGGAGGAACCACCACCTTGTAGTGGTCGCACAGATCTAGGCGAACAAACAGCTGGTGCTGCACGAATTTGAACAGTTCAATCCCACCGTCCGCGTAGCTTATGCACACAAATGGCCTAAAATACAGAAGATTATTGTTGTTTGACAAAACAACACTACTATTTTTAAAAGGACTTATTGTTTTTTTTTAGATGTCGGCATGACCACGACTCATGTGAGGTTAGTCTTTTTAATTCCAACGCTACCAGAGGAACGGGCGTCTTTTAATATATCTGTAAGTAATCTGACAGATAAAGTGGAATCAATTCAGAAATATCCTACGTAGTACTACGGCAGGTTATGTTAAGATAATTTGACAGATAAACTCCTTCGGCACTTTGACAGATCAAGCAGACTTCATAGATTCATTAATAAGTGGCTAACAGCTCAAATCACAACATAGTATAAAATAGCTTTCCGTTGTCTATCTGTTTATAAGTTTGCTTGGATTTTATAAGTAGGTACTTTAAACTACGCAACGGATTTTGATACTATTTTTTAATTAATATGTTCAAGAGAAGGTTTATATATTTAATATATTCATAAAATAGCAGAGAAATACTGAAGCACATTTTTTTGTCAAACACTCAAAATAAAGCATCATTTATTGACAAACACTACGCTATTGAAAAGTCTATAAAAATGTCAGCTGAGGTATATGTCCATCTCTTGGGGATAACCCACAATAACGATTCTTTATCGTCATTGCATCCGTGCGAATCCGCTCGTGTCGCTGGGTGTCGTGAGGCGTGTCGCTGGTAACTTACAAACCAAAATACTTATCACGAGGAAGTTAAGGTTAGTGCACTTACTTCTCTGGATGTACAGCGAGAGAGAGGGCGTGGGAGGGCTTATTATTCAATATAGTGATATATTTTTCAACCACATAATCAACAAAAGCGACGCCTTGATTCTGTGTACCTGTGTACAATATATCGCCCTATATATATATGTATGCTTTTATATATAAAACTATATCTACATAAAACGTTTGTTCTCTATCTCTCTATCTACATAAAATGTTTTATGCATACGATTGAAATAATCAGACCCTGTTTGCATACTTATTCAGGAAAAAATAATTATGAAGGATTTTCTTTTAGACCTAATCGACAAACAAGCATACAGTCTATTTGATAGTAAGCGTCACTGCAGCCTTTAGACGATACATCACAAGGATATCACTAACGTGTTGCCAACCTTGTGACTTGGATATATTATGCCACATTACCCAGGTATTCACTGTCTCTCTCACTCTTCAAACCGGAACACACCAAAACGAACACTGTTATTTGGCGGTAGAAATAAGTGAGAGTGAGGTACAAATGCAGACGACCTTTTGTATGCGGAGTACCTCATGTAAAAATTAGTAGATTGTTTAAATTTCTTTGTAAATACCGATCTTAATATGAATTGTGTTTTAATGAGATACTATTTTGATCTAGGGATTTGTCCTGTAAAATATAAAGTACGATATCACAAATCGATTGCTGTATACAGTGTATTGGCTAAGGCATTTACTTCGAGAATGCTACGGGTCGTAGCCATATCGGATCTTAGTGTGAGACAAAACAAGAAAATAAAGAAATTTTACTAGTACTAGGACTGTATCGTAAACGATCCATTTAAAAGTTATGCGAATACTGCACGTTGGTGATAGAACTACTAAGAGTGTGGCACCAATGCTAACGACCTTTGTAACAATTTACATCTAGTATGCCTGCAATGAATTTATGATCTGCACAAGAAGATATAAAATACATAGGTATTTATAAAAAAAAAATATTGCATTTGCTCTGACAGCGAAAAAAACGCTAGGCTGCTTATTGATCAACCCCTTGCCTGCATCAATTCTAAATAAATGAATTTCATTATTAAAGTGTACTAAGTCATCTGTCCATAGGAAATAAGGATTGTAAAATAGGTTTTATTCTAGTAAAAACACGTCAATATTAAGTAATTTTTAAAGACTATCCTTTCATACAACTTCATGAAAAATTTTATAAATTTAGTTCTGTCACATAAATGTTCACTCACAGATTATAAAATCTCGAACCACGATCGGCTTGCCGTCGGCGGTAGCGTCACTCGGGATCTGCTGTTTCATCAGCTTTTGCCGCGGTCGTCCCGTCACTTCATCTACCTCCATCACAACCTTCTCCCAACACGGGCATAACTTTCCACCTATAACATTATAACAGTCCAACATCAGAATTCTTATAAGTCGCACGGAAAAAATAGTTGACTATTTTCCATTATCATAGTATTTAATAATTTTCAGTCAGTATAATTTTCAATATCCGTGCGGTACCGGCGGATATAGAGCGGCGTAGAGAGAGGAGGGAGATAGTACCTCTCTATACCAGTAGTCGTAAGAGGCGACTGAGGTACCGGAATCGACTGATGGCGGTATATCCATCCAGAACAGCGCAGCCCAATCTTCCAATCTTCACCATATAGTATTTATATACTACATGGTGAAGATTGGCAGCAGCATTCTCGTCGCGAAGTTGCACTCTGTTATTACCACCTCGCCTTACCATCGCGACAGTTATGGGCAAAAATCTTTCTATCTTGGGGAGGCCTATGACCGACAGTGGATTATCTGTGACAGATATGATAAAAAATGTCAGTAGTAGCGATTTGGTATGTGCTTAAAATACACATGGTTACAAAAACAACCGCTAAAAACTAGGTTTGTTAAGAATTGTATACGTATACGTATAAATGATAGAATATATTATGCCTAGACTATATATAATTATACCATTGCAACAAACAAGCATATAGTCAAAGCCACTCGTAATATCACAAGGATATCACTAGCGCGTTGCCAACTTTGACACATCTCTGTGTGTGTGACACTCTCTGAGTGACACTCTCATCCTTCAAACCTGAACATAGCAATGCGAACTATGCTATTTGAACTCTGCGCATGCAGACGACCTTTATGAGCTCTACCCTACCCGTATTTGTATGATAGTTATTTATAGATGTTATAGGTACTATGTGTACACAACGCGACAGTACATAAATTAAGTCAAAAGTCGCTTAGGAAATTTTGATAGTACGGTTAAATGTGTCTTGCGGGCAATGTACTAATCATGCAGATATTTATTTTCAATGATTGCGGTTCGATAAATGAATGCCCTGATAAATAATAAAAGCAATCATAACAACATTATAAATTCACTTTATTGATGATTTAGCTATATTCATCTAAATAAAAAAAAGTACACACTCACATATCGGATCAAATATCTTGAAGCTTCGCGGTGAGATGTTAAAACTCAGTCCTTTTACATTATCCACCGTGAACCCGTGTACCCAATACATCAGCTTCATATGTTTGTCGTAGAAACGAACTTCACCTGCCGTGTTTCCTGTCACTATGAATCTGCAATTCACTATTTACTTAGTCTACGAAATGTGCTACGACTCCTCGGCCTTTGAGCTACGACCATTGCTTTGCAACTACATAGTTTTACGTTTAGCTACGTCGTAACTCATAAGTGATCACATTTTGTAGGCTACGTGCAATCTTCAGGCAATATACTCGTATGCCTCACCATTTTTACAAGATTTGAAGAATTCACAAAATCTCACGATTGTTATTGCTTTTTACCTAAACTCTAGGGTTCAGCGATCTTTTCGACTGTTAAGGACCTTTTGATCATGGCTTCAAGAGAAATTGATTAATACCCAGTTATTCCCGTATGATTTTTGGAAAAGGCCTAAGTTAGGGACAAACAACAGTATACGGGGCGTTGTAACAAAAAATATGGTGGTTTTAATAAAGTTTGTTTCTACAAGGGAAAGCTACATTATCAGGGAGTAACATAACAAGTTATAAATATATCTTGTTATCTCCGTATTCTCGGGAATGGGAAATACGCGGATACAACCGCAGGGCGCGTTCGTGTAAAAGAATAGTTTGATGAGCAAGTATTTATCAACAGCTTTTTTACGAAATATAATCTGACTTAGTATACTAATAGCTTTTTAAAGAATAAAAACTGACATGGTATGCAAAAAGGTTACTTCGTAAATAAAAACTGACTCCGTATATATACATATATAAGACCATAACGTACCCATCAACACTAGTAATTACATTGATCCTTTGCTTCTCGATCTTCAGAATTTTCACAAATCTCAGGTCCTCATAATTATCGCAGACCACATCTTCCCGGTACTCGATGGTGTACCCGTAGACGAGCACGTTGCCTCGGCTGGTGGCCACCAAGACTTGTGCAGTGTCTTCCACAAAGGTGAAACTGGTGAACCTGCCGACGTCTGAATTTACCTTCTTCTCGGGCTTCCTGATCTTCAGATGGTAGTCCTCAGTTTCTTTCAGTAGACCACGTTCGGTAACGAACACTTTCTATGGAAATTGATTTACTTTGGAGTTATTAGTGTTGTCTTAATCATTTTGAATTATATTTAGGCTTATCAATTTTGCTGTGGTACCGGCAGAGTAGAATGGTAGATAACATTTACTGGACCCTTGAACCAGGAGTAAGAGGTGACTGCGTTACTGGAACCGACAGATGGCGAAACAGTGTAGCTCCGATCCCCCCTTTTTGGGGAGGCCTATATCTAGCAATGGATTTACAATGGCTGGTATGATATTTAATTCATCCGGAGTGTTGATGATATAGTATCAACAAAATATAACCGGATATAGCCTGGACTCGCCTGTAGCCTCAGCTACTTCCAATAAGAAAAATAAAAACTTTAAAAACACGAAAGGATAAATAGATTAACATTCCTTGGAATGACAAATAATTATAATTATAATTTTAATTGATGATGATGATAAAACTAGACTAGAAGTCATGTTTCACCAGATCTTGAGGTTTTTAAAATAGTGACATAGTCTATTACTATAAATGCATTGCAAAATGCTGATTTTTTAAATTGAAGATTTACTAGAAACTTCTACAGGATAAGCTAAAATATTCCCGCCAGAATCCTGAGAGCAGTTGTTTCTTTTTAATTTATTTAGTCTGTTTAATTAGTTCAAGAAAAAGGTTCTAACCCCTGATACACCGATCCAAATATCATTTTTGGTCATCAGCACAAACTGTTCCGTGTTATACGGATTGAACTCCATCATCACTATTGAGTCTCGGGGTAATTCAATATTCAATTTCGCTAGAACAATCGCACATGGATAAATACAATAATTTTGCGTTTGTATTGCGTTGATACTAGATCAACGATTCAACACAAAAATTATTAGGAACAACAAATTCTAAGCTCATTTACATGTAAGTACTAATGGTCGCCCGATAGTAAATATTTGATCATAATTGATGAAATTTAGTTAAAACGTTTATCTTTTGCTTGACATTCAATAGAAAATTAATATTTACTTTAAATGACGAATTGAAATGGTAGCGTATTTGATAGTTATTTTAATGAATTTAATGTTATTTTATTAAATACCAATAACATTAAATTAATAAAATTTTAATAAACTATACATGATAGTGCATTTTGTATAAAAAAAATTTTGGACACTTTCTGCCATTAACGATAGGACCTGTGTCAAATGCGGATGCATTCGCGCAATTTCCTTAAAAATGGATTTATTTTTTGTAGCACGTATATAATAGATATTGAACTTCCAACAAGAGGGAATCAGAAATAACAGAACTACCATACACTTGTTTAGAGAATTAAGACCCAAAATTAATAAAATGTCAAAATACACGCGGCTTACTTTCCGTATATCCAGTGACTAGACCTGAGATGAGAGACAGTGAACAGTCTACCAACACTGTTCTCGCGTCATTTTGTTGCATATCAGTAGTACAAAAGATATAAGAAAATGAACAGGATGCAAACAGCTAGTCGCTTCCAGTATATTAATAAGGCGACAGCATAATGATACAACTTACCATGCGGCTCATCTAATCCAAATGACCAAATCCACCAGAAAATAGTAATCATGTAGTCCTGATAGCCAACGGTGAGTAGGTACTTAGCGTCTGCGCTGAGGGCCACCTTCGAGAGGCGCGTCTCTCTGTGCGGGTGGAACAATGTCTTTTGGGGGAAATAGTCGGTGCTGTCCCATATGATAAGGATATTCTCGGGCCCGGAGTCTGCGGTCACCAGCCAACGGCCTTGTCTGTCTGCTGCAATGAACTTCACCAGGTGTCGCTTAAACAAAATAAATGTTCATTTTGAATTAGTCAAGATTAAATTATTTGTTGTCTTAAGAGATGAACAACGAATATCATTTGTTTAGCTATATTATTAGCACTTCTAAATTATGCCGTGGTACCCGCGGTAGTTTTAGGTGAGGTGATACCGAAAGATGGCCATATATCCTTCTAAGCCAGTGTGGCTTAAATGCGGAGATGGGCAGCAGCATCTTCGTCGTAAAGCTACAGGATCAATGGCCAGCAGTGAACGTTCTACGGCTGATATGATGAGGATTAGACAAGAAATCTAACAGCTTACGAGATTGCAACAATTTCCCAAGTCTATGAACATCGCGTAGACTTTGCGAGGGCATGTCTCATCCTTCAACTTGCAACATAGCATAGTGAGTTAGGGTTTCTGCATTACTAAGCGTGCAAGCAATAACAATGGTATGGATGGAGCATTGTTTATCTTGTGTTTATTAAACTAAAGTATGTATTTCTGAAGAAAAGCTAAGATTACTGATATGCTTCCCTTTTGGAACAATTATAGGCATCCTTTTCTTATTTCCTTTAACATGATAAATAACCATTCTAAATAGAAATCTGTCGGAACTACGATAAACAATGAACGACTGTAGAACATCCTTATTATCAGACTAATATTATAGAGACGAAAGTTTAATGAGTGTGTATGTTTGTTACTCTTTCACGCAAATACTACAAAATGGATTTTAATTAAACTGTATATTAATATAGTTAATATATTAGAATAATACATAGGCTATAATTTATAAGCCTGCCAAGTTTTATCCGCAACTCTGCTTAACATCGTGTTATTATTTATTACTCCCACGAAAACCTCCCGTACACGGGTGACACCGTGGGGAGCTGCTAGTAATATTATAAATGCGAAAGTTTATGATTATGGATTTATATTTGTTACTTTTATCACGCTAATACGGCTGAATTGATCTCTACGCAAATTAACACAAAAATTATTATTAACCTGAAGTAGCACATAGGTTTTTATCCCGAAAACAAGTTCCAGTGAAATAGATCTGGTTTTTATTTTTCTCTACAAAATCACCATGACATTTTACACAGCTATCTGTCAGGCATCTGCAGCGTTCCTAAGGGATCGGATAAAGTCGCGCGTGGAAAGCTGGGTTTTAAATAATATAAAACATAATTTTATTGATATTGTCAGGTATGGTCACGCTTAAAAATAATAAAGATATTCTATATTTTAAAATATTACTAACGTTGAATAAAAATACACCCAAATATTTATATACATCCCGAATGTGTGATTCCAGTATACTTTCATGTGCAATTAAATTAAACAGCTGTGAAATTTGGAACCACAAACAAGATTGAGAGGATCTCCACTGCTAGACACAGGCCTCCCCAATAAAGGGGGAGATTTGCCCAAAATTGCCGTGCTGGGAGGCGTGGTGGTAATCGCAGAGCGTAGGGAATGCTGCTGTCTATTCCCGCCCCGTAGCATTTGAGAGACGTTGTTTTGGATGTATATACCGCCATCAATCGGTTCCGGTACATCAGTCGCTTGTTACGACACATGAAAGAGGGAGGTTTTATTTTACTCTGCCCACGGCTACAGTATTCAGTCACATTTTTCCTGGATGTAATCCGAAACTAATAAACCGATTTTAATATTATTTTGCTTACTGTTTACAATTTGATCCAATTTGAGAAATATTTTTGCACGATTCAACATATAGGTATAGTGAAAACATGACGTTTGTTGGGTTAGCTATTTATTTCATCATCATTCGAAGTTCACTGCTGGACATAGTCTTCCCCAAGAAAGGGGGAATTTTGCCCATAGTTTGCGCAAGCGTTTCGCAGAGCGACAATCGCAGAGCGCAGCTATCGCGCGGGGATGCTGCTGCCTATCCACACTCTATTCATTTGAGCTACACTGTACACGGATAAATATACCGCCAACTGTCGGTTCTGGAGCCTTAGTCGCCTCTTATGACATCTGGTAAGTACAGAGGGAGGTACTATTCTGTTCTGCCTGTACCTTACAGCCAATATAAGTATTATTTATATGTATAGATTTATTATTAAGCTGTTCTCACGTGTCCCTGCAGGATCTTCATCTGGTTCGTGGTCCAGTTGTACAGCACCCCGCAGTTGCCGGCCGCGTAGAAGGCAGTCGTGCTTCCATGCCGGTTCAAATTAATGACCCCCGCTCTCGCGTTGTACCCGTGGATCCAATGGAGATTCTACAGTTTTATTCAACAAAAGAACAACTATTTGAGGCTATCATTATTATAATCTTGTATTTAGGTATTCAAAGATCTAATTTAACGGGGACTTCATTAAAAATACACTCTGAAACTCAAAGATTGCTTAAATTCATCAGTAATCGAGCCTAGGATTTTATCGCATAAAATAGTACATAAATGAATTTCATATTTTTAAAATTATATTTATTTAAAAATCACGTATGAGTAGTTTTTGACTTAAATCGTAACAAAAAACCAAAGTCAAATAATCAATTCCTTCCTTTTTATAATATTAATTTAGAATTATAAAGCAGTCAAAATCTTAAGTTTGTTTTTTCTGTTTGTTACACTATCACAGCATAATTAGCAAACAGATAAGGCATACAGCATAGACAGCTTAAACCCTAAAGAAGGACACAGGCTAGTTTTGCTCCGGGTAAGCCCCTGTGGTACAATAATAATAATTATGAATTCAAATATGATCTCACACGTTGACGTGACTCCGAGATAAGTCGCTTGAAGCTCTTGTGTTATGGACATCAGACAACAGAGGAATCACAAACTATCATACCAGCCATTGAAAGTCCATTGCTGGACATAGGCCTCTCCAGAAAGAAAGTAGGTTTTTTACCCATAATTACCGCGCTGGGCAAGCGGGTTGGCTTTATTGCTGCCCATCCCGGCCCAGTGCATTTGAACTACACTGTTTCGGATGGATATATCGAATCTGTCGGTTCTGGTTCCTTAGTCGTCTCTTACGACTCTTGCTGCAATGGGTGGTACTACTCTACTCTGCCAGTATCTCACGGCAAAATATAATACTTACTCATCTCACTAATATGATACTTTGATACATATATTCAACGCCCAGACACAGAACAAATACATGTATCATTACATGTATCATCTAAATATTTTGAATGGGGAACGAACCCACTATCTGTGCACAAGATAGGATCACTACCATCTACACTATCATCCCGTCAAAATATGAAGCCCAAACAAAGCTGGTTGGCCATTATACCAGCGCTACAGCATATGAAGAACGAATACTACAAAATGTAGTATCCGTTCTTAAGAGGTGTAAATAAGATAGATGGAAAGAAAAATATATAAATGTTTATGAAATACATAGAGTTTATATAAGAAAATGTAATAAAATATAACTATAACGAAAGAAAGTAATTGTAAGAGATTTTATTTACACCTCTTAGTTTCATTCACTTTGTCCATCCAAAGGTTGCTTAAAAAAAAATTCCGATAAGGCCGCCCATTGTACTTTGTGATTATTGTTTTTCTCATGTACCTACCGATTTTTTGTTTGGTGTACAATTACAATATCGTTACGTCAACTACGTACGTCATTAAAACCGAATCGCGCTTACAACGTTTTCACAACTGTCCTATTATATAACTTCACTCGCGACTGTCCCAGCAATGGCCGCCTGGAGTCGACCGCCTGACTCCACAGATATTAACGCTTTTCGCAAACTTAGCGACACTTGATAGTCGATAAATATGCAACCCAACCCCGCATATGCATTAAACACAAAGTTTTATCATCATATTATATATTAACATAAATTAGGACTACTTAGACGTCTATTCCAGACATTATATTAGGCGTCATTATTTAACGACATTAAGTCTGAGTATAATAAAACTTACTCGTTTAACAGCTTTAAAACACGGTTTAATTATTTTTTTTTAGTTCGACGTTTCGGTTTCTTTCTGAAACTCTTGAATAGTTAAATAACCCGCATTTTAAAGTCGTTTAAAGAGTAGTTTTATTATACTCAGGCTTAATGTCACTCAATAATGACGTCTGGTATAATGCCTGGAATAGACGTCTAAGTAATACGTACGTAGGAGGTAGTAGTATTATTATGAGAGGTGAACGCGTAAATGTTAAAATATATTAATGCCCGAGTAGTTTACTATCCGTTCTAAATGGGGTACATTATAAAAGTTTGAAGAATTGTCAGCAGACAAGCTTATTGTCCGCTTGATGGTAAACGTGATCGCAGCCTATAAACGCTCATGTCATCACAAGGCTAACACTAGCGTGTCGCCAACCCTGTGAGCTGATGATACTATGTCATCTTTAACTTGTAATTTCACTGCCTCTTTCACCCTTAAAACCAGAACACAGCAATGCGAACACTGCTATTTGACGGTAGAAATAGGTGAGAGTGAGAGACCAATGTAGTCGAGCTTTGTGAGAGTTCTAGGTCCCGCATGTGTAGTAAGAAAGTATTTCATTTTAGAAAGAAATCTGCCAACCACTATGTCTTAGGGCGCAATGTACTTTAATGGCAGCAAAAGTACTACATACAAAAGGCGAAGGCTTGAGGTGGTAGTCAATGTCTGCGTGAATCTTGATGTACGAGAGAGATTGGCTGTTGAGGTACCGTTGGTCCTTCTCTTGAGTGGAGTGGCGCCGCACATTGGGCAACGAGTGGACGCCGTCCACGTCGGATGCTGCACACATATCTCAATTATTAAGTACCAATCAGATCTTTGCTATAAAAATCGTTTTGTCTCGTCAAGTCGACATGTGTCAGTAATTGACACAAGTGACTAATGTGCATCACCATCAACTTAAAATAGATTTTATGAAGGATTTTTAAAAAAAAACTGTTTTTAATAAAACAAGCTTTATTTAACTTTATTATTTGTTCCACATTTCAGTTACGTTACGGCAACCGGGTTCAAGAGTAATCTTAGTAGCCGTTAATAATTTACAATATAAGAAAGAGTAACTTAAAAAAAGAAATTATATTTATAAAATTAACATTAAAATATACATAAGTACAACTGTTCTTATATAAAAGGAGAAGCTAAAATCCTGACATATCAACGCAGAGCATTCAAAATTTCAAGTTTCTTACCTTTGTAGTTTAATATAAATGATAGAAACTTACAATTTTGCACAGGTTATCCTTTTATAACAAAGGGGAGCACGAAAAAATGATTTTCGAAAAATCTAAAAATCTATAAAAGGGGGACCCCCCCCCCCTTTTGAGCCTGTTCTGTACCCACAGAGCAGGCTCAAAGTTCCACAACATAACACGAGTGAAACCGCGGGCCGCTGCTTGCAAGTATATACGTGGAATAATGGTTGTTACATAGGGATATTTTGACGAAAATTTCATAAATCAATAAATGGTTGATGCCTTAATTACCATAGCGAGAATAAGTTCCAGTATTAAAAATAATAAAAGTGTTCACAACAAAGGGAGACACACTACTGTTTTATCGGGAGCTAAAGGTCACTTCATGTATACAAAATAAACATAGCGCACCTAGCTATAGTTGCTGGACATATCGGCGTCCGATTTCTTTGTCAGACTGCCACGAACATGTGCGCTCGTGGATGTTTGTTTGCTACGTACTTAATAACTTGTGTTTGGGGGAAAACTATTTACTTAGAGCTGAATACTCCTACAAACGAAGAGGTCAGTCTTATCTAACGTTCTTTTTATCTTATGTTTTTTGACCCATATATAGTAATGTCTGTATTAAAATGTTTTGATAACTTACTGCTTAAAGTTTAAGATAGGTACATACACACTGTGTTGAGGATGTGCACGCTGTTATCTTTGTATATAAAATCGTGTCATGGTGTTTGTCCGGGATGAACATCTAAACAACTGAAATGATTTTAATAATTTTATGATAAACATATAAGTATAGTTAGTTAAGACAGGAAGGCGTCTGTCGGTTAGCTGGTATATTTCAATTGTAAGAATATCTAGATTCGAGATGCACTATATTTAAGCTAGGGCACATATTAAACTCCTCTAAATACTATCGTACCATCAACTTGGTATTATCCACATAAAACTTTTGGTTACTATTTTAGCTGTCATTCCTAACTAACTATGGTTACTTGCCCAAACCGATGGAATACGTCGACTTCGCGTACACAACCCACTCAATCTCTGAAGCCGTCCGCAAGATGCAGTCCTTCGCTGGCCTGCCGCAGACCGGCCAGTTAGACCCTCAGACCAGGCTGGTACGTATATTTTTATTAGGTTTCTATTAATTTGTATTGACGGAGAAACACATTTTCCTTGCACACAGGTTGTAGAGTTGTATAAAAACTAGTATACTTTTATTCGTACAAATATGTACACAGATGAAGTCGCTAGTGACCGCTAAAATATAACAGATATTTAACCTAGTGGGCAATATAATGTAAGGTATAAATAGTATTGATAGAAATTGCTGTTACGGATATATATCGCTTCGTCGATCCTGTGGCTCTCGGCGATTTTACGATTTGTTTTATTATACCTGATCGACAAACAAGCATACAGACCACGTGATAGTAAGCGTCATGTCAGCCTATAGACAATCGTAATTTCACAAGGATATCACTAGCGCGTCGCCAACCATATGACTTGAAGATATTATGTCAAATTACCCAGTAATTTTCCTGCCTACAACAACCTCACTTATCACTAGCGCGTTGCTAATCTTGTGACTTGAAGATGTCAGAAATCGTAATTGATCAATTAAAATTAAATAAAAACAGACTGAATTGTTTCAAGAGAACTTACGTTTATTTTCCAACACGTGATCGTCATCGTTTACATCCACTGCTAGACATAGGCTTCCCAAGAAAGGGGGCATTTCGACCATAATTGCCGTGATGGGCAAGCGTGTTAGCAAAAGCAGCTTTCGCGACGGGGACGCCACTGCCCATCCCAACTCTGTGCATTTGAGCTACACTGTTTCGGATGGTATTCTTAGTCGCCTCTTACGACGCCTCCTGGGGGAGATACTATGTTACTCTGCCGGTACCTCACGCATAGCAACCATTTATATAAATAGATACAGTAAATACGGATTACTTTGGCCAACTTTAACCTGAATGGAATGAAAAAGTATAATTATACTACATTTTTTCATGTGTATATCAAAATATCCTATCCTGCTGTCTAAGATATACGTTCAATAAATACTAACTAAAAACGTTTTAACTTTGTTGTAGATTTATATTATGTGGTAACAATCACCCCTTAAGATTAAAGTAACCCGTATTTGTTAATAATAAATACTTTATTGTACACCTAACATAAAAATATATGAGGAAAAATATAACCACAAAATATTGGGCGGCCTTTCCCAAATAGCGATTTCTTCCAGGCAACCTTTAGGTGGACAGAGTGAATGAAGCTAAGAGGAAGTAAGAAGTGCAAATATGATAGAAAGAAAAATATATTTACGGTGCATTAAACAAGTATGTTTTTAGCTCTTCAAGAAAAAACGCTGTGGTGTTAAAGACATCGACGACCATCATGGAGAACGAAATCGCCGATACATTTTACAGCAAGGATGGACAAAAAAGTATATTACTTACAGGTAAAAACTTCATATCTATTGGTGTTATGTTTGATTACTGATAAGTGAGACCCAACTCTCTTACCGTCCGGTGTTTTTATAATAAATGCATGAAGTTCGATGTCACTGAGAAGTTTACAGATTAGCAATTTATTTGTCCTTTCTAATAATTGTTAATAATCCATATATATTTCAAAACGACGTTGCCGAATATGTTGCATGTACCGAAATCAGCGATATGTAATTTTGTCCATAAATGTAATTGAGCACACAATGCCCGTAGTTTCTTTTTTTTTTATTCTATGTACTAGCGACCTCATTGGGTACGATATTGCCTCTGCGCCAAGTCATTGGCTGTGAGGTAACGTGAGGTGAGAATAGAATAGTACCCCCTGTACCAGGTGTCGTAAAGGCGATTAAGGTACCAGAACCGACAGATGGCGGTATATCCATGCAAAAAAGTCAGCTCAAATGTATAAGGCGGGAAAGAGCAGCAGCTTCAACGTCGCGAAAGCTGCGCTCTGCGATTGCTAACATCGTTTCTTCCTTCCACGCTTGCCCAGCGCGGCAATTATGGGCAACATACTCCCTTTCTTGGGGAGGCCTATGTCCAACAGTAGACTTTTATTGGCTGGTATGATGACTAGCGACCCGCACAGGCTACTTTTACCGATGCGGACCTTTTTTTAGACCTCTTTATGGTGTGCAATGCTGTAGTACATTATTTTGATCTATCTCGTCGGGTTCAACTAAATAAAAAAAGTTCAAAAAATAAAGATGTTTATTCACATTCACATTAGAAACTAAAATTATCAGTGTTTCTTTACCGTAATACGCATACCTTCCTTTTGAATCGCTTTATCTATTAACCGCATCAAAATCCGTTGCGAAGTTTTAAAGATCTAAGCATACATAGGGACAGACAGACAGCGTAAAGCGACTTTGTTTTATACTACGTCATTAAAATAAATATTGTTCATTTCTCTAGCATTTAGTAAACAGCTGTTAAACCTAGATAAGCCTATTCTTTAGCGCGAAGATCGTGCTAGCTATTCAAGGTAATTCATCCGGTAGTGGGTTGCTGTCTTGATCGATCTTCGGAGAGGTGACGCAGAACCTAGTAGAATTTAGTAATTTTCGACCGAATTTGATTACTCGAGAACTATAAGAACCTTGTGCGCCTTAGAAGAGATATTTTCACGAGAAAATAAAATAACCTTTTATCCAGACTCCGATTCCTAAAGGATACAACAAAGCGACTGAAGCGAGGGTAGGTAATACCGAACAAAATTCACTTCATGAAAGTACAAGATATGCCAAACTATGAGCACAGAATCAATCAACGTTTACTGCAGGGTGTTAAACGGGTCCAGCACAATGCCCCAGCAGCGCGTGGAAGAGCTGATGGCAAAAGGTCTCGCGGTGTGGGCGCCGCACGGGGGACTGCGCTTCGGCATGTTGGAGGACGGGGATGCCGATATCAAGGTCAGCTTCGTCAAGCAGGACCATGGAGACGGGTAAGTCTTGGGGTCCTCGTGAAGTTGTTATTTGTAATATAAGCTTTATCATTGTGACATTCTTATGATGCGCACTAGATTGTATAGAGTTAAAGACTTGTGTGTTTAATTCAATATATAATTTCGGCCCTGTGACTTTCAACTTTTATTTAAGGAAGAAACGATTCATCTGTTAGATGAGTGTACCGGCAAAGTAGAATCCTCCTTCTATATCGAGTGATGTAAGAGACGACGGAGGTAGCTGACAACAAATGGTGTTATATCTATCCGATGCTGCTGCCCATTCTCGCCCTGTGCATTTGAACTGCACTGTTTTGGATATATATACCGCCATCTGTCGGTTCTGGTACCTTAATCGCCTTTCACGACACCTGGTACAGAGAGAGGTACTATTCTACTCTGCCGGCACCTTACGGCTAATAATTTGCTTTTTTTTATGATATGTTGTAATTGTGAAAATGTGTAAGGAGCTAGTCTATTTATCAGACAAACCCTGAAATCAGTAGTTCTGGCGTCATTTTATACCTGTATATTGTCATACTTATTATCTTGAGTGTAAAATAATACTTTTTCCATTAAATTCAGTTTCCCATTTGACGGGCCCGGCCATGTGGTGGCGCACGCGTTCCCCCCGCCGCACGGCGCGATGCATTTCGACGACGAGGAGGTGTGGGGTGAAGGCCTGGCTGACGAGCACGCCGACAGCACCGACTTCTTCGCCGTCGCCGTGCACGAGATCGGACACGCGCTCGGCCTGTCCCATTCGGACGACCGCCAGTCAGTCATGTACCCCTACTACCAGCTGCCTGTCGAGAAACTGAATATAGACGACATCCTGGGTATGCGGGAGTTGTACAGTGAGTTTATCTCATGATTGTTTGCTCTATCATAGTAAGTACATACATGTGTTCAAATAACAAATCTTTACATATTATATTAACTAAAAATAAAATGATGGGCCCGATGGCGCAGATGGCAGTGATCCTGTCTTACGTGCGGTCGTGGGTTCGATCTCCACCCAATACAAATATTAATATTATGATATTTATATTTGATCTGTTAAATATAATTTATTTAAGTAGTATATTAGTAATTCCTCTGTTAACTTATGTACGTAATACCTACAAGTGTTTTAAGCGACTTATCACGGAATCAGGTTAACGTATGATGTTGTGGGAATTTATTATTTATTTATATTTATTTTTAAACGTAAAGCGAAAATATTGTATTCCTTTTTAAGGAAATTGCGCAAACCGATAAAAGTGAAATTTCACACAATTAAATTTAATGTGGAGAAGAAATGCATAAAGATTCTTTACAAAAGAAACTACAACACATTGAATACATTAAAGATTAGGTTCAGCGGCTAAAATAAAATCTTTGATATTTATAATATTTTAAAAAAATAACATCTCTAATATACCAATGGAAAACAATAAATTATTTGTTTCATTGATATCAATCATAAAAAATCATTCCTTCCATGAGAAGTGAATTCAACAATTGTGTTTTAGTACCCACGTCTTTAGTAAGCAAGGGATACCGTTATTCGGCGTTAAGAGGAACAGCTAGAATTGATGGTGGTGATCTGCTATCCCCCGGAATCAAACTATTTTCATCTCCAGAGCAAGGTGAGATGCTGCAAAAGGGCGAGTCGGAGACAGAGAGTTCAACTATGGGGCGATCGTCGCTAGCACCGCGCTTCACCATCGCCGGCGACGACTCTGACGAGAACCTCATTCCCGACCTGTGCTACACCAACTACGACACCCTGCAGGCCATACAGGGCAAGATATTTGTGTTCGAAGAAGAGGTTTGTTCGTATTGTTTTGATGATTTTTAGATAATATAAAAAAAACTTAAACCACGTAGGTACCACGCAGTAGTCGACCTTAACTCATTTCTTCCATAAATAAAACATCTGACAGCTCAATTTCCATTTCTTAGTGGATGTGGATAATCAAAGATAAGGTAATCGAAGAAGGATACCCTAGACCATTCCACGAGGTGTTCATCGGGCTCCCACGAAGGATAAACGTCATCAGGACAATATATGAGAAGATGGATGGGAATATTGCCATATTTTCAGGTAAAACACTAAAAATTATAATTATCTCCTTGGCTTCCTATATATAAACGTTACGATACGATAAGTTCTTAGCATAATGTATATATACTCTTTAAATCCTATTTTCTACCAATACTATTATTTAGAACAAATAAAGTTTTTGTATTCTCGTCAAAATATTATCAGAAACAAATGACTTACATAAATAGTATGCTATAGACAAGATGTGGAGACCATACTGCCATCTCACCGCTACCGAACTTACCACTTAGATAACCTTCACACCAGTCAACAGCATCCTTTAACTTTTTCAGGGAAAAGATATTGGGAGTTCGACCCCACCTTCCACTTAGTAAAGTCGGGCAGGTTGACAGACTACTCGCTCCCACGTCGCCTGCACGAACTGACCACAGTATTCCTGTCCAACTACAACAATAAAACCTATTTGATCGAGGACGAGCGGTTCTGGCGCTACGACGAAGCCACTGGCACTATGGATAAGGGTTACCCAAAAAGCATGGCCGCATGGCGGCGCGTGCCTTCGCCTGTGGATGCTGCACTCATTTGGAAAGGAGGTAATACTCGTACAATGACTCTTTTTTATAACCGTAGTCCGGATGTCTGTATTTTGTAATCGTCAGGCAATCATATTTAATGAATACATAATTAATTTTCATTTAATGCGCTATTACCTACACGGTATCGGTTAAGTAAACGGTGTCACAAGTTCTGTAATCTTTTTTCCATTAAAAAAAATGCCGTACGCGTCTATTGACGTTTTCCCTTCAAGAAAAAATTTATATTACGTCCGCTGTCATCACTGAGAACACAAAAATTAGACACAGCATCATACTCCTTGTACCTACTGAACAAAATACTGTACATTTTTTTCCTCTTACTTGAAGGGGTTTTCCTCCTAAAGGATATGTCAAGATTACTAATAATAAAAAAAAATGGAGATTTTTTTTATTATTAGTAATCCACAGATTTTTTTATCAAAAAAAGATACTCCGCTGATAGATAGTGCCCCGAGCGGAGTCTTAATGCTAACTTTATATTAGAAATTATATTAAGTTAGCATTTAGACTTTGCATTTAGATGACAATCATCAAAACCTCTGCTCATACCGCTTCTAAGCACTGTTATTTCGCAATGGCACCAGCAGCTCTAACAGACTCACCAGCGAGCCTGTTTCATTTGCAGACACATTCTTCTTCCGCGGGCCACGGTTCTGGCGGTTTGACAACGAGCTAGTGGAGGCGCACCGCTACTACCCGCTGCCCACCGCGCCACTCTGGTTCCCGTGCAAGGAGTCGCCCGAAATTACGCGATACTTCACCAACGATGAGCCTTGACACGCTGTTTATGGCTCCTAATCCAACCACACACCGGTCATCGGGACTTCGATCGCGGTTCTAAGATCTACTCGATTATTAGTGTTTCCCGTTAAACTAGATTTAATAGAACCTTCTTTTTAAGTACCAAATACGATATTGTCATGTTGTCCAGCGCCGCAATAGCTACTTATATTAGTTTGCCGCATGACGTTCAAAATGTAGACGAATGTTATCAGGTGGGACGCTGATGGCCACTGAAATAGCTACCTGGCCCACATGGTAATGATCCTATCTTCTCCGCCAAAGGTCATGAGTTCAATTCCCACCTAAGCCACATATTTATATGACTAGCTTCTACCTGCGGCTTCGCTCGCGTTGAATTCGGGGTTTAGTCGGTTACACTTTTCTGATTTAAAATATAGAAGAAAACGCGGAACGGAGTATTATTTTAATACGCTACTGTAGACGATATTATATCTCTTTCTATTTGAGGATATTCCTACCTTGAAAACTGCGAAAAGTCCCATATACAATTATTTCAAGGGGCTGAGGGAAGATAGAATAGAAATACTTTATTAGAATAATAATCGAAAAATACAATTTGCATATAACTAAACCATGATTCTTATTTATTAAGACACAGAAAGAGGGTACTTATACGCATGCTTAATGTTTTCAAGTTACCCGCCACAATCCCTCCGACGATAACGGCGAGCTCCACTATGCCGTGCACAGCGCGTTTGACAGTTGAAAGTGTGTTCAAGTGCCGGGACATAAGACGGAGGTCTAGTGCAGGAAGAGAGAATGCGGCATGGTCACTTGCAACTACTAAAAGTATAAACTTTTTTGTTCAATTTAACTCTTGTACATTTTAGATTTCCATAATAAAATGATGCTGTTAGTCACCAATAGTTCGCATACAAATTTTTAGCTTTCTACCTTGAAAATTGCAGAATTCTCCATAGATATTTCCACTACCTACTTTAGGGAAGTGAGAGGTTAGGAGACAAAAAGTAGCCTATATCATTCTGCATCCCTTCAACTATCTCCTCTTAAAAAATCACGTCAATTCGTAGCTCCGTTTGCCGTGAAAGACGTATACGTCTTTCAAAACGGACACGTCAACAAACAGACACACATTCCCATTTGTAATATTAGTTTGGATGATATATGCGCTTGTTCTATCTCTGTATGTATAAATGGTGTTATATATGTATAAATGTAGTAAATTATATCTCAAAAATTGCCCCGAATTCAAGATAAGTCGCGTATCGCACTTGTGTTATGGACGTTAAAGAAATCTAATGCTTAAATACATATTTACCAGATACAGAACAAACACACATATTCATCTTATAAATGTTTCTTCTGGGTGGGGATCGAATCCACGACTCTAAGCGCACAAGATAGGATCTCTATCATCTGTGCCATCGGGCCCGTCATATTACATAAACGCTAATAAGGGCACATTCCTACCTTATTGCGACTTCAAGATTATCTTGCAAATTAAAGAATTAAACACTTGTTGTATCTTTAATTTTTATTACACATACTAGTATTAACTAATATTAAAAATATATAAAAAATCATATATACATAGATACATATGATATAACAACTTTGGCGACTTAGGTACCAGAACCGACAGATGGCGGTATATCTATCCGAAACAGTTTAGTTCAAATGCATAGACGCGGGGATGAGCAGCAGCATCCGCGTCGCGAAAGCGCTGCGACAAAATGTGCAAAATTTACCACTTCTTGAGGAGGCCTAAGTCAAGCAGTAAACTTCCAATGGCTGGTATGAATGAAAGTGTGAAGAAAACGATGAATTTCATGAATTATGGTCAAATGTAGACCACTAGGCGACCAATACTTAAAATAAAACGACGTCAATTTCATTAAAATATATCACTTTATTTAAATTCCAAATTATAAAAAAGTGGAGAAAAACAAATATGTGCGCTGGGAATGTCAACTACTACAAAAACAAACAAATCTATTAGAGATTGAGACATCGAATGCGAACAAATAATACTGCGTCAACCCTCCGGTTTACAGTCACCCGACAACAATATAACGATACAAACAAGTTCATTTCATCAATAAGTTTTGCGACAACAATTTATACAAACGCTCTATATTATAATTTTGTTCTCTTCATTATTGATTCATTTTGTACTATAAAGAATAAACAAAAGTAGGCAAGAAATGTCACGAGTCGAAAAGCACCAAACGTCTCGTCAAATAACAACAACCATTGATATAGATCAATGTGCCTATAGCTTCTTTCATGTTTGTTTTATTCTACTAACTACATATATTTGCTTGAACCATCCCTGTACTATCGATACTTCAACTTTCCGAACGATCTGTGCCCACTCGCCAGCGAAAATCGAACGTACCAGCTTATGACTGTTTCTAATATTCAGTGATGTAAAATATTCGTTTAGGACGCAGCAGTAAATCCTGAGAAAGCTATTATATTCAGCTAATTTACTTTATCTAGTGCTAAGGCATTCGAACGTACTTCACTTTTATTTGTGAATTCGTTTGATTTCGGTATATTTCTTGTTCTATTAGATTTGTTATTAATCATAAACAAAGAGGAATAAACTTTTATTGTAGGTAACACACGCACTTCCTCTTGTGTGTGTGTATAGCTAATATATGTTTTGATTTAATGAGACTGACATGTCTTAAAGATCAAAGCCCCAAACAATAGTAAAGATTAAAAAAAAAAATTAGACAATGTTTAATAGGTGCTCTTTTATGAGACTAATCAATGTTGAGGAGGAATGGATTGTATGTCAGGATCAAAGCAAACGGGATATAGTTTTTGCTCATTACTAAGCCAATCCAAAAGCTAGATTTATATTTCTGATACTGAAATCAATACTGCTTTTTCACTATGAATACAATGTTTAATCGTCTGATACCTGCTGAGTCATGAGAGGTACGCACAGTGAGTAGGAGAACGCGAAACAATTTATTGTAACAATTATCGGGTAACAGTTCAGGTAGGAATCTGGTAAATTTTCCTAGCTTAACTCTAGTGCTCGCGAACCATCTCCGGAAGTAACAGGTAGAGTTAGGTGACGACCGGCTGCGTTCGTGGTGGCTGAGTGTGGTGGTGGTGGCGGGTGTGTCGCGGGCGGAGTTAGCTGCAGCAGGAGGCGGGGTTAGGGTCGCGGCCGGAGCGCTTGGTGATGTTGAGGCGCGTGAACTCCTCGGCCACTGTAGGGTGGATGCCCACCGTGTTCATCAGCTGCTCCATCGTGATGCCGCATCTGGAATTGCGCGTCATATGCCACTTATTCACCACTCGGCTTCCTTGTTTCATCATATAAACCCTTGTTCCACCCGATCAGGCTACCGGACAAACATTTGCCTGTTTATTTTTTCTTTTATTTTCTCTCTGGCCTTACTCTGGCCAGGAACAAATTCTTACCTAAGCAAGGTAAGAATTGTTCCTGACACGAAAAGACTAGTTCAGGCCAAACGTGATATTTAGCCTCTGGACATGTATTCCCGAATACAAAATAAAAATATGAAATAACTTATTGCATTACTTAAATTGTAATGTCAACCAGTTAATGTTAAACTTTTTGGTTAATTTTAGTTAGACGGTTTTATCTATAACGTGTGAATTTAAAAATAAGAGAAAATTTTTAATGTTTAATTTTTAATAAATATATTATTATTATTATTAGTTCCTAACGGTACATCATACTTTAAGCGGCCGTAGGGTACCGGCATAGTAGAATACTAGCTAGTCTCCTTTTATGACACCTGCTATAGGGGGTTCTACCAGGTGTCGTAAAAGGCTCAGGGAACCGGAACCGACAGATGGCGGTATATTCACCCAAAACTCAAATACACCAGGACAAGAAGATTTCCCGCCACGAAGCTACGCTGAGAGGTCTTCCCAGGTCTCCGCGATAATCACAAGCAAAATTTTTCCTTTCTCCTGCAGTACGGTACAACTTCGGTAATATAAGACTCACTTCATGGCGGCGGCGAAGCCCTGGATGACCTCGCCGGCGACCGGGCCCACGAAGTGCAGGCCGAGGATGCGCTGCGGCGCCTCGCGCAGCGCTACCGCCTTAAGGTAGCAGTTCTTGATATTGCGCTGCGGGATGAAGAACTCCGTCGGCTTGTAGTACGCGTGGTACACCTCCACGTTGTCCGGGCCGTACCTGATATGCGTAATGTCTTTCGATAAGATTTTTAAAATGAAAACTTCTTTAGGCGCCTAGGTCACTAGACACTAGTTGTGGCGTGAAGGGGGGGAGGGGGGTGAGCGAGTCATGTTCATCAGTCGGTCTTTGCGCTCCGCGTCGGGTCCTCGCTACTCTCGTTTCCGAAATACACATATGAGTAAGAAAAAGGAAATGCTTTCAGTAGTACCGCCATTGTACCTGTTTTTATTTATTTCTATCTGAATATATTTGTGTGGTCTGCAGACCTATAGTCATCTCGCAATGAAAATTTTATGTTGACTGTTTATTTGCAACGCTTCAATAATATATTGTAAAATTTGTTATTCGTGGTGAGAAATAAATTTTATTTGATTTTTTGACCGTGTACAATATAAAGCATTATTATTATTATCACAATAGCGAATTTAATATAATATAACATGAGCAAATTTCAGTAGTTTATAATGTTTTCTTGTAAGAATGATGAATTTTGTATTTTTTGTCATTTCAAAAAATTGTATAATATTTTCTAACATTTACTATTTATAATAAAATTACTTTTTAACGGCTTTAAAACGCGGTTTATATAACCTTTTAAGTTCAAGGTAATAAGTAGTAGTAATGCAATTTCAGTTCTTGACACAATGTTGTCAATATTGAGAACGGTAGAGCCGCCCCCAAAGTTATGTAGCCGTCCAGGGGTGACTGACCTCTGGAGCGCGCTTTCCTCGCTGAGGCCGACGCAGCCGTACTCGAGCGGGGTGAACACCGTGGTGGCCACGTTGTCGTAGTCCATCTGCTGCGCGGCGCCGGCGAGCAGGCGGCGCGCCAGCAGGCGGCCGGCGTGGATGGCCACCGGCGTCAGCTCGGGCCGGCCCTCCAGCACGTCGCCAACCGCGTAAATGTGCGGCACGTTTGTCTGCTCAGTCTCCGCCACTATCTTGCCGCTCTCCGACAAGGTCTGGCGGTGTGATGAAACGACCACTTCAGCGAGAATCGACTACATTTCAATCGTGAATATTCTCTTTTCGACAATATAATGACGTAGACATACAAAAGGTCGTCTGTATTGGTACCACACTAGACCTATTTCTAAATTGCAATATAGGAAAAAACATTCTTACATATTTCGACAATGCAAACTTCGCCGTTTGGATTAAATGAGAGTTAAATACGAATGCAGGTGACTGTGTGAGGTCTACATATAGTGAAACTTTTAAAGTAAAAGTTCACTGAAACAATTTAGTTTCATTGAGAATAGGAGAGAGCAGTACTCACGATGACGCCGGCGGCCGGGAGGTTGAGCGCATTGGTGAGCGCGTAGCGGCCCGTCGCCAGCAGCACCGTGTCAAACGCCTCCTCGAACCTGCAACGTTGCACGTGATTATACAACACCAGCTTCCAAAACCCCTAAAATCCACCAGAAAGACCTTGCCTGGTTGGTGTCATAGACTGGAAACCTCAGGTTGATACTATAGCAAGTTTATTCAAGTGTTTTTCTTAGTCTAGTCATCACTCTGGTCATTCGAACTCGTTGCTCCGTAATCCGTCACACGATTTTAAATTACCTTATACATACGCACAAATTAAATGTGTGTTTTTAATTACAAATCAAGAACAACTCTGTCTGTCTGTTTGTTATGAAGGAATGGATGTAAGATTCTGATGTTATAAGAAGTAACTTAGCTACTTTTATTATTATCGTGACGGGAAGGGGAACTACGCGGAAAACCGCAAGGCAAAATGGTATGTTAAACTGTGCCCAACAAATTGTATTGCGAAATACGTCGCTAGGAAAAACGTCCACGCCCGACATCGTAGACCGCGTCACGTCTTAGACGACCCTCCCGACAGTATAACCGCTAAAATTACAACACGTTCACTATCACTCCAGATGCACTCGTACAACAGAGCAGTACACCGCGTTCGCCGGCGAACGCGTGCTTTCCCTGCCCCCACGAGCGATAACCGACAGCCCCAGACTGTCGACCCCAACGACGGCGGCCCGAGCCTATGTCGAGCCTCTAGAGGTGCCCTAAGGCGCGCCGTCGGTCCCGCTCCGATCTCGCGCCCGAGGGGCACGCAGGTTGAATACGAGCATCGGACCTCTCATCTATGAGAGGTCCCGCCCTCTTTTTCGGTGGCGCTGGAATTGACGTCTGAGTAGTCCAGCAATAGGTTCGTCCGAAAAATTTGACATTTAAAAAATATTGAATTTTTAAACTATAACTTACACTAGTTAAATGTCCGAGTGTCATTCGTTTATCAGCGTTTTAAATGAAAAAAACTCTCTTCCTAAATGCATCAATACTAATTAATCGCGACAAATTTGATATGAGACCCTGAATGCTAATTCTATTGGAATCCTCTTGGAGAGGCGATGTCCTTCAGTGACATGACGTCTGATGTGATGATATCATTCTTGTATGATGTATAAATGATGAATGTTGAATATCGGATAATAAATATGCTCTTATCTATCACTTATGCCGTGTGTGACATTGATATTTTTCTTGTGCAATCGTTTAATACGCCCACCATATAATACAGCAAGCATTTACAAACTTTATTAAATGTGTGTTTAAGGAATCAATTTTAACTACGACCTTATATCTATCGTGAGCCCTAAAAACCTACAAACCCAACCTTGGCCCCGCATCGTAGCCATTTATTCATCTAATGCTACTGCACTCCTTTTCTCACCCGTATAGTTTCACTTTTCGTGAAATAAAATAAAGCTTACGTTACTTAGAAGTCTGTTACTCTGTCACACCGTAAAAACTGAACAGATGTGGTTGAAAAATGGAAAAGAGATTACTGATGTTCTAGTATTTTTTTGTTCTAAAAACATGTGCGGAAACAATCTTGTCTAGATTATTTTTCGAAGATTACTTGTCAGTAGCCGTGGGATACCGGCGGAGCAGAATAGTCCCTCTGTACCAGAGGACTAAGGTTCCGGAACCCATAGATGGCGGCATATCTACCCGAAACAGCGCAGCTTAAACACTACAGGGTGAGTTTGGACAACAGCATCCTCGTCGCGAAGTTGCGCTCTGCGATTGCCACCACGCCTGGCCAGCGCGGCAATCATTGGGCAGAAATCCCCCTATTTTGAGAAAGCCTATGTTCAACAGTAGACTTTCTCTAGATCTGTCAGAGAGTTCAAAGACGCGAAGTTAGGGATCAAATCTCCCTCGCGGACAAATTTGAGGGCGGAAAGCTAGTACTGAAATAATCGTGAAAGGTTTGCAGGTAGATTCGGTGGGGACAACAGTAATAATAATGCGGGAAAAATAACGCGGTAATAGGAAATAACAGTGTCGATGACCGCGCTGTGCTCACACTTCGCTCGATTGTAATAATTAAACTTGTACGCAAACCAACAGATCTACCAACACAGACTTTTGAACTCATTATTCGCAGTTAAACATCGCAGTGAAACATCAACTGAGCAATATTGACAGATTTGTGTAAGTTGACCTGTTATTTTATGTACAAGCATGGGATATTATTTATTTATCGAAAACCCAGCTCTTCAAAACCTTTTTTTATTAGGCCAGGTCGACAAACGAGCATACAATCCGTGTGATATCAAGTGTCACTGCAACATATAGACGATATAATTCACAAGGATATCACTAATGCGTTGCCAACCTTGTGACTTGAAGACATTATGCCACATTACCTAATAAATTCACTAGCTCTCTTACTCTTCAGACCGGAATACGGCAATGCGAACATTGGTTTTTGGCGGTATAAATAGGTGAGAGTGTGGTACCAATACAGACGACCTTTGTTTGAGGTCAACCTCATTATGATTTTACAATACTTTGAAATTAACAGCTAATAACGGATTCTAAACACATTTATTGTACAAAATTATACATTTATTGTACAAAATTATACATTAATGGGACAAATGTTGTTGAAATCTGTTTTCGACAAATTTAAAAACATTAGAAACAATATTTTTTGCTCAAAATATTTCATGATTAACAGTTACATGCAGCTTACGAATGTTGCATGATTTATCAATAACGCAATTAAAATCCTTCGTATATTATAAACGTGAAAGATTGTATGTAACGATAGATGGATGGATGGATTGATGGATTAATTGCTGGATGGATGACTGGATGGACGGATGGACGGATGAATGGATTTATGTACTGCTTCACGCCGGTTTAAATATAGCTTAATAAAAACTGTTAAACTAGTATGGTTTTAAAATTATTTTGATGGTTATTTGTTTAGTTTAGATTGATTCTAATAATATGCTTTTTAGGCCTTTGCTTAGTGCTTTAATCAAGCTTTATTAAAAGGATTATAAAACCTTACTTTTCCTTTTTAAATTGAGGAAGAGCATTGCAGGTTTTAACAAAGATTGAAGAAACCATATCATGGGATATCCTTTTCCCGTTAAAAGCCTATGTTTTCCCTAAAACTGTTTATTTAGAGAGAAGTGGTTTCCGCTGCTACATAAAAACACAAGATTCTTCAAGATAGAATACGATAACGTATTTTACTCACTGTTCTTGAGTCTCGGTGTTCGTCCATCGAGCCTTTAGCTGGCCAGACTCGAGTTTCTCCACCGACAGCGGCACGCAACGGTGGTGGAACTTGACGCCACGCTCTTCCATCTCAGCGGTGACCGCGCCCGCCATCTGCTGGTCGAACCCGCGCAGCGGTACTGATCGCACCAGCACCGTCGCAGGGTAGCCCAGCGAGTTTAGGAATCCGGCGCACTCCAGCCCGATATCTGGTGTGTCCGTTCAGGAACAATACTAGTGCATTTTTATATAATAATAACCTGCAGCAATGCAATTACGGGCAAAAATCCCCCTCATAAAGAGGCCTATGTCCAACAGTGAGACTTTCTATGGTTGATATCATTTAATGTTCTTCATTACTGCTGGCATACCCCTTATTTTACCATTATGAGCAAAAATAACCTAGCTAGTCAGACCATTACCGGCCTTCCACGACATAAACTCTAATGACTGTATCGCTTTAATCGACTACATTAAAAAGATACGATAAAGCCGAGAAACCAGAAGCTGACTTCTCTAAGACGCAGCTTAACAATAGTTCCTAAACGGTACTAGCTCGGAACCGAGAGCCGCTTTACGTGGGTTACAAACACAGACGCGCAGAAGCGAGAGTATGTATTGTTATGTCACACACACAAACGCAAATTTAGAATGTTGATCCTCGCCAGTTCTTTCTCATGGCGAGCATCTTGAACTTTCAAATGACAATGGAATAATAGAATTGCTAATGTTTGACGAACCCCAAGATATAACGCTTTCAGTTTTTCACCAACTCGACACAAGAGCCCGGACACAGCTGTAATACACTTAGACTTATATTAAAATCTTAGCATTCTCAGATCACGAAACTACGAATTATACTAATTTTGAATTTGTGTGTCTGGTCTCTTGGTGAATAACCCAGTTTTCATCATAAAAAAGGATACATCCAGCACCAACAACGAGGGTCTTTCCGGGCGGATGGCTCAAGCTGAAGATATCGTCACTGCTGATGCAATACTCTGTGGCTCCAGGGATGTCCGGGTAGTGGGGCCTCCCACCAACCGCGATCACAATGTTTTTGGCTGTCAGCTCTTTCTTGGAGCCATTCTTCATCGTCGCAATGATCGTGTGGGGGTCCTTGAACTCGCCCAATCCGTTTATGTACTCGATCTTTTTATCCCTCAAGTCGACCCTGGTGACCCAGTTCACAGACTTTACGTGGTTCTGAACGGATTCTGTAAGGGCGTCCCAGTTGATCTTTACGCCGTCTATTTGTGGCACTTGCCACCCGTACGACACCGCTTCCTGTAATGGATTATTTTCTTAATGTACTTGATCGATTTACAAAATTGACTTTATAAGTACCTACTTAGTATGAAAGAACTGTTCTTACTTATGGTTGTTACTACACAATTTCGGAGTTCGGATCAAGAAAAACTGAGGTCATTTACCAGGCAAATTAGCCCACTGGCTTTGCTCAGGTCTAGATTAGATCGCAAATAATTTTGAGTATGTTCTTTAGATGGATTCGGATTTCAGGTATGTTGGAATCAAAATGATGTAACTAAGGCTGGAATTACATTAAACAAACTGGGAAAACATTAAATTCTACAAAAAACAAAATAAAATATTTCTTCGTCTGAGATATACGGCGCCAAATGTACGAATAATTCAATTATACATATGTTATAAAAACTACGATTGAAAGACTGAAAAAGTTGCCGAGATAAACTCCAGTCTAGATAGTAAAGCAATTTTATTAACAGATTGTAAAGAAGCATGATTGTTCGTGATATTCGTGGGACCACAACGCCACCGCGATTAATTATTCAGAATGACTGGCAACATAACAAATGACTAATGTAATGACACGCGTATTGTGTATAATACGATTCCCTAAACGTCGTGTTTTAGTTTACACAATATAAGCTTAGATAATTGATAGTTTTAATCTATTTTAATAACAGAATGGCTCTGACGCCCTGTTAGGTAATCAAGGTCACAA
Source organism: Heortia vitessoides (assembly GCA_020976665.1). Lineage (NCBI taxonomy): Eukaryota > Metazoa > Arthropoda > Insecta > Lepidoptera > Crambidae > Heortia > Heortia vitessoides. The sequence goes on from JACJUM010003085.1 coordinate 1,940,370, forward strand.
GTCATTAGTTTGAGTTAGGGTCATTATGCTTTATACAAAAAAAAGTAATTTGTATATGCTATCTAAAAAAAAGCATTTTACCTAGAAAGTAAGAACTTTTTAAAGTACGCCTTTGTTAATACTAAAATTAAGGTTTGTCTAATAAAAACTAGTTTTATCTGATATATAATTTGAGCATTCGTTAATTCTAGTATTAATAGTTTTATTTACACTAATATTATAAAGAGGAAAGATTTGTATTTTAGTATGTAACGAATAAACTCAAAAAATACTAGACTGATTTTCATAATTCTTTTTTTATTAGAAAGCTACATTATCACTGAGTTACATGGCTACATTTAGTATTAGATTACTATAGAAATCTTTATAAATTCCCATTAGAACTAACCGAAGGTGTAAAAAAATTAGCCATAAAATGTCTTTTATCGCATACGCGGCGAAGAGTTTTAATGATAGGACAAAAAAATGTTAGACAATATTATAGAATATATCAATATCTACAAAAAACATCGCAAGATCATATGTCTAACTATTGTAGTTACGTCACTATAACTACTTTTTCACATTTAACAATTGATAGAAATGCCGATCAAAATCAGACCGTGTTATCTTTACTATTTATAATTTTTTATTCAAATAAATAATTTAATATTCAAGGCTGTCTCAATACCTTTTGAATTATTGAAATCGGACATTTCAATCAAAGTTATAACTTGAATATCTGTACCTATTTATGATATATATAATATCTGTGCCCGTACGAAGCCGGGACGGGCCACTATCTGACATATAACTTGAACATTCGTTAATTCTAGTATTGACCAAGCCATACATAAGAACTAGTTCTAACTAGAAAAAACACGGTCGATCAAAAACCTAAATAGTGTAAAAGTGACTCTGATAGGTGTATTCAAACAAAGTATATTTCAATAGTCTATTCCCTGTAATGGATTTAAACTAAAAGTAGATATTTTCTCCATCCAAAGATTGCCTGCAAGAACTTGCTGTTATTGATAAGGCCGCCTTTTCACAACTCCATGTTGTTATGATGTTCTTATGTTGTATTTACTGATGTTTGGTCAGTACTTGTATGTATGTGTATACCAGTGTTTGTGGTACCGGCGGAGTAGAATAGTACCTCCCGCTATACCAGGTGCCGTAAGAGGTACCGGAACCAGCAGATGACGGTACATCCACTCGTAGTAGTGTAGCTCAAACGCAACAGGGCCACGGGTATCAACGAAGCTACGTTCTTCGATTGCCCATAATTGCCGCGCTTGCCCAGCCAAGAACATCACAAAAACACAGAACATTACAAGAGGCGGTCTTATGTCGCTAAAAACAATTTTTAACAGGCAACTTGTATTCTACTGAAGTCTTTTAAATCCCATATCTTTTGATTCTAATATCTTACGACGAAACCTATCGAAACTTAACTCTTTTTAAATTATCAACCCGTTTAAGAATCATTTTGCGAAAAAAGAACATGTACCATTTTAAATGATTAAAAAAGGAATTCCTAGATTCAACTCTATCTCCACCAAAATTTATAACGAAATTAGCTTAATTGTTGAGGCGTTAAATGGGTTATTTATGTTTTTCTGCTATTTATATAGATAAACTATATAAAATATATCCTCCTAGCGAAAGAGGATATCTTTGCCGAAGAACGTACATTCATTTGTGTACAAGTATATAGCGATAACGCAATAAATTTTATCTTGCTATTTGATTAAGTACAAGGGCGTCTACTACCGCATCAATGAAGCATTCCTCAAATTGTTTATAGGTGTTCTTATAAGTACCAGTAATTTAATCATAAGATTAAATTTTTAGTACAAAGAATCGACCAGTTTGTAGAAGCTCGAATTATATACAAACGGGTGACGCTTGTATTAATGGTCCTCGCCTCTCGTAGACTTTTTTTCAGTATTTTGTGATTTACAGTAACACTGCAAGCCAGCATTACGGCACTTTGAAGTCAAATATAGTAAATAAGATTAGTAATTCAAGGGTTGTGGATTCGACTGCCACTTGAGTTGCTTTTTTAACAAACAGTTGATCTTGTGACTACATAGAACTATGAACTATAAATGCAAAAAATTTAATAATAAAATGAGAATCTTACGTTTGACTCTATATCTGCCTGTATGCGCCCAAATTATGTGAGGCAAAACACGTTTGAAACGAACAACCTAACCAATTACATATCATCGCTTAGCAACAATACAAAACTAACCAAATTTGGTAAATTTTAATTTGGTAAGTTTGGAATTAACTAACTAAGCAAATTATTTTTTATTTGGTTTAAATTTATCAAGAACTATCGATAGCTACGGCGCCAGTCCATTTCCTATATATATAATAATATCTACTCTCAAGTTCAATGCATAAATTCCACCATAGTTTTATGTATATAAAAACAAATCTAACAAACACTCATAGTAGTGACTAGCTGTGCCCACGACTTCGTCTGCGTGAAATTCACTTTGGGCAGGATATTCTTCTCAAAATTATATTTTTCTCCCGTATTTGCCGCATTTTGATTGAAGTGCTGCTTCTATTAGTCGTAGCTGATGTTATATAGCCTTAGATACTCCATGTTATATAGAGCCCTTACCGCCAAATTATCGTAAGCGACACTTTTGTTGAAAATCCTTTTTTTATCGTAACTTGTATTTAAAGCCGTAACGGACATATCTCAGTCGACGTTTCCCTCCAAAAAAAGCCGTTATAAATTTATAGCAATTGCTAAAATTTAATTGCTTAATAATATTTATAAAAATCCTTCTCCTGTATATTTTGGGTTTTGTCGATTAAGCTAAGACGGCGGTAAAGGCTCCATATCAGCTATCTGCCAGTGAAAGTGTCATCAAAGTCACCCTTTCACAGATTACTTCAAACAACAGACAGACAAAAATAAAATAGAAATGTTATTTGGTTATATGTACCGTGTGCATATATAGACACTCCAAATTTATTTGTGTATTGATTTTATGAGAAAATATATGAGAAAACAAGAGAAAAATCTATAAATCTCGAGAAAGCTGTCAGTAGATCTTTACAAAACTATTTTATAAATAATTTTCGCCGTTAAATCAGTCCTAAGACTGATTCAAAGGGGTCTCTCGCAAAGCCCCTTTAAATAAGGAGACGAGGGCGAGAAATGGTTATATTCACACTTACATTAAGTATATTTAATATTATCGCAAGGCAGTATCGCGCTGACCAATCTCCACCGACGGTAATTAACTATCGATTTCTGCTCCGCCATCTATCGTAGACCGACCGCGACCTTGGATCGGTTCCGTTCCGGCCACATGGCGTCTGAAGCGGCTTCCACTCGGGTTGATTGCGCAACACTCGTGGCGCACCGCTCTTGCACGTATCAATGCATTCAATGTTGTCTAATCAGATCTCTGAATCAGAATGAATCAGAAATCGAATGGTTAACGATCTTCGGGGTCATCGCTTACTTACGCCAGACGTGAATTACTTACTTGATCCGTAATCTTTATGAAACAAGTGTTTAAAATGAAATAGGCTATTATTTAAATTGAAACATTTTAAGTGTTGTGAATTTATTCTGCTAATATTATAATGGGGAAAGTTTTTGAGGATGTTGTTACATACATGCACACATAGATAATGCAGCAATGCTCAAATCAATTTAATTTCCTCCTATTTAAACACTATTTAGTTTCCTATTGTTAATCATGTTTTGGCTCCAACTTGTAACTACATCAGCCTAAATACCTAAAATAAACTTATTTGTATTTGTACGCAAACTGTAGAATACATTAAAATGAAACTTTACAATATATAATTCATACATTGCATGTTCGCTTTTCCAAATTAACTGGGCCGATCATGATAAAATTTTCTTCTTCAACCTTAGGAAAGGACATACTAAGGATATATTGATGCTAAGAAAGTGACTGCAGGCCACTATATTGAAAACTAGTACATTATAATTTGTCATTAATATTATAGATATATTAATTATTTACTCATACTGATTCCTTGAGAAAAATAAAATAGAGAAACATGTCATTACACATTATGAATAATCTCACTACCAAATTTCATGCACATTTGTTTACCTGTTCCAATGTGAAAGTAACAAACATCCAAACAACAAACTTTAGCATTTATAATATTAGTTTAGGATTTTACTTATTTAACTTATTATCAATTTAACTTATTTTTTACTAAATAATGAAAATGTCTGTATTGAAAATGAATTAACCTGGTAGGTAACATAGATAATAAATAAAAGGCAAATCTATCACCAAGCTAAACATAAATTCTAAAACAAAATGTGACTTTAGCTTGGCAGACTAAACAAATCAACCACTTTTACAATTTGATATTGTATTATTGATTGATAGAAATCTAAAACAGTTAAAATGTATTGTATTTATTACAATACATTTTAACATTAACTTTAAACAATCGATTTTGAAACAATAGCTGGTATTCACAAATGGAAATAAGCCTGCTTTACCCCATAATACAAACTACACCCCAGGCATTATCAAAATATATCTGGTTAGCTCATTTAAATAAAATATATAACAGTTCAAATACACTAACCCAATATGACAAAAGTATTAAGTATTATATTAAATAACTAAACAAAAAAATACAAAATATTAGATAATACACATCTAAACAATTTTATATCAAACCATCTCTACTATATTGTAAACAATGGGATATAATGTTATAACAGTATTTGATAGTAATGAAGCAGACCATTTCTTACTTCCAGGATGTTGGGATAGGAACCGGGGTATGGGTAGGAGTTATCTCACTTACCAGAGCCTATAAATAAAAACAGTTCTTTCAGAAAACTTCATCAATATAACATTTTTACTATCTGATTCTCTATTTTAAAGATGCAAACATTTTCTACCTTTTTGATTGCTGTATGCTATTTCTTTTATACATCACATAATGTAAACAAAAGAAGTAAATTACTTACATGAATGCTTTCCCCCAGTATTGCTGCTTGATGCATCAACTTCTTGGGTATACAGCCAACATTGACACAAGTTCCACCGAGACCCCACTTGGTGCCCTGTGGTGAAGGTGTGACATAATCCAGAACAGCCACTTTGGCTCCCTGGTTTACCGCCTCTTTCGCACATGCGAGCCCTCCCGACCCGCCACCAATGACCGCCAGATCATAATCAAAGTTTCCATCTAAAAGACACCATACCATAATAATACCATTACTCTACTATCCAGTGTATTATACATTGCTCTGCAAGATGTGATTATGAATGATGCAATTTGTTATAACATTGCTAGTATAATGCATGTGCCAGCTGCTGTGGAGAGACGGACACAAATGAACATCATAGACCCCAGCTGGTAGATATAATTGACTCACTGTACCTTCAATGATACGGTCAAGAGGTGCTACTGACTTGCTACTACGGCTACAACACATCCAACCGCCTGGGGTGATCAAACAAATCATATATGTCATATCAGATCAACAGAAATAGCTTAACAGCATCAAATAACTTTTGATCAAGCTGCAAGTCAAGAAAAGGTTTAACAAACTTTCGAGAAAAAAATTATAATAAAATAAGATTTATTTTAAAAACCATCCAAAGACCCAGCTGTATTGAATTATGAACAGAAATTTTCACAAATTTGTCAATTATACGAAGGTTTTTATTATAGCACAAAACAGGTTAACAATGAAGTTGGGTTATGGTAATCTGCACTTCAAGGTCAACTATACAATTATATATGATAACTTACTGCTCCCGATTGTTCTTCGTGCTAATAGTAAAATATTATCTGATAATTTCAATGGTTTTATGAAATTGGTCACTCTCACAACATTGCTAAGTATTGTCATTTTGACGTATATGACAGCTAAAAATCGGAACCAGGACAGACACGCACGCAAACTCGAACCGGGTATTAGGAGATAAGCTAAATGTCAAGAAATTAACAGAAAACAACTATGAAGACTGTACTAATCACAGGTGCCAACCGTGGCCTAGGTCTCGGAATGGTAAGATATTTAGTTCAGCGAAATAAAACTGAAAAAATATTCGCAACTTGCCGCAAGCCGTCCGAGGTGAGTGCACTTACTTACCTATAGGTGCCATACTCCGTATGTATATTGAAACTGAATTTTAATTAAGCACTATAGCACTGTAACAATCACACCAATAATTCACACACCGTAATGCCTCGCTTTAGTGTCGAATACTCGCGGACTCGCGCAAAATCGGAAACGAAGTGGTTTTTGTAGAGTAGGAATCATTAAAGGTATGAGAGAGACGGCATGAATTTCATTTGACAGATGACGTCATTCATTATTCCACGACTGACAACCTTGAAAAGGTATAGTCATTTCGTCTTGTTCCTCTTGATAGATTGTCTTAAATAATGATCATTCAAATGTATCATATTATAGAGTATTGACGTCGTTGACGTTGGAATCATTACCAGCAAAGAAGCTGAATTATTACAGAAGTATTGCACATAACGTTTGGTCTAGCCATAGCTGAATTATTTAACTAATTTTAGGTATTTATTGTTTAAATAATTGTAGAAGTTTTATTGTCTTTTAATCAGATAAGTTACTTAGATCGACAACGTAAAAGCCAATATAATCTATAATTCGCATCCACATTAAAAATCACTCTCAAATGACAGATATTATACCAGCCATTAGAAGTCCACTGCTGGACATATCGAATGCGCAACAGATACAAACAATGTTCTCGTTTGAAAGCAGTAAACACGAATCCAATGCTTTATCATCATCAGCTATTAGAAGACCACGGTTGGATATAGGCCTTTCCAAGAAAGAGGGAAACGCCATTTGCCGGTCCTGGTACCATAATCGCTTTTTACGACACCTGGTACAGGTGGAGGTACTATTCTTCTCTGCCGGTACCTCACGGCTTATGACTATATGTAATCCTAAATATCCTGTCGGATGTAGTATAGCTGATGCTCCGTAAATAGCGTAGGTTCGTCATTCCGAGGTTATTGCCATATAAAATGTAACTTATTATCTACGTCGTCTCATCTGCCATCATAGGCCCCTTGTTAACGACAGCAATTGTGATACAAATTACGCATCAGGTCCTGAGCAAGCAACCAGTGTTATATTCAAAAGCGCCTGAACACCTGTTTATGTAATTATAGCAATCTCTTATTATCTGTAGCGTGTGTCAGTTTTATTCAGGCGCTTGCTGAACAACATCCGACCCCATCTCAATATTATCTATCCATACAAATCAATCGGAACACGGTGTAAACCTATACGCCTCGAGCTTGGTAGGCATTTAGCACACTGTCTGGTATTATGGTTTGTGTGCTCGGATGATTTGTAAGCAGTAAGAATTGGATACGCCGTGAGATACCAGCAAAGGAGAATAGTACCTCCCCCTCTACGAGGTGTCGTAAGAGGCGACTAAGGTACCAGAACCGGCAGATGGCGGGATATCCATTCAAAATAGTGTAGCTCAAATGCACGACGCAGACTCAACTCTCTGCGACTGCCAACACGCTTGCCCAGCGCGACAATTATGGGCAAAATTGCTCCTTTCTTGGGGAGGCCTATATCCAACCGTGGTCTTCTAATAGCTGATAATGATGAAGCATTGGATTCGTGTTTACTGCTTTCAAACGAGAACATTGTTTGTATCGGTGGCGCATTCGATACCTTCCGAGTACTTTCAGAACTAGCGTTTCAACAGTTTGTATAAAGGTTGAATACTGTATACACATTAGCATTACCGTAACATTATGCCTACCATTTCGGTTACCTCTTACCTATGGCTGCCGAGATCTACTTCAACAATTTTCTAAATAACATTATTTGCGATTGGAACTTAAATTTTTATTATAAAAAACACGACACTTTATTGTTTCCAGGAGCTGGAGAAATTAGCTAACGAGTCAAGCAATCTTCAGATATTAAATTTAGGTTAGTACAACCCATGTTATCATCAGGCGTATGGTTGATTAGTAACTCCCTCTGTATCAGGTAAGCACCTCGTAAGATGCATGACTATTAGATGGTGGGCTGAGATAAGCAGCATCATCCTTATCTTGAGACTACGCTCTGTGACTGGTACCATACTTGCCCAACGTGGCATTTATGGGCAAAGTCTCCCCAATAGCTAAAATCATATGGGGAGGCATATGTCTAGCAGCGGACGTCCCATCATCTACCTCTTATAAAAGTCCTGTTCAGGAATACTGGTCTTACTATATGTAGGCCACATCCGTACTGGTGTCTTCTGGGCTGCAAATGCATTTGTCTATCACCTCTTCTTGTGATTGGTCATCAAGCAATAAACTTAATGTTTTTTATATATCTCTTTGTATCTTCTAGACGTGACTAACTTCGAAAGTTATGGCGAGTTCACATCGCAGATAATTAAAGCTGTTGGCAACACCGGACTCAATCTGCTAGTGAATAACGCAGGCGTGAGCACAAAGTTCACCAAACTCGGCTTCGTGAAAGCGGACCAGCTTTTAGAAAATCTGACTGTCAACTCCGTCGCGCCTGTCATACTAACCAAGGTTTGTTTAGAACTTCGTAGCTTTACATTGTATAACACAACTGTTTCTGGCTCCGTTAATGACATTAATAACATAGTGATTCATAGCCGCGTGGTACCGCCAGAATAGCGACTGAGAAACCGGAACCGACAGATGGCAGGATATCCATCCGAAGTAGTGTAGCTCAAATGCAACAGGGCCGAGATGGTCCGCAGCATTCCCGTCGCGAAATTACGCTCAACGATTGTCACCATGATTGCCTAGCGTGGCAATAATGGGCAAATTCCCCCTACGGGAGGCCTATAGCAGCCATTACTATAGCAGCAGCCAGTATCCAGCAGTGGACTAGTTTTTCAAGGTGATTCAAGGGCTAGTATGACGATGATGAATCAATGACATTACGTTTTACTAAGTGATACAATATACCTTTAATTATAAAAAAATTAGATGACCCGACAATCGTTGTTCTGTCTTAAATATATAACTATGTTCATTAAAAAAATCCCATATAAGTAAATTGAGATATGAACTATCTTATCTCTCAAATTGGATCAAATTTTACACAATACCTAAGCAAAAAATATATAAAAATCTGGTCATCAGTTGAAAAGTTCATCCAAGACAAACACCGTGACAATAAATATTCATAAAAAGTTGTTTAAATAAGAGCAGCAATTACGTACGTATAGTAGTGGTCGCCCAGGGCCGAAATTCGACCACAAATTAATTACATTTTTTAAAACCCCTTTCCTATTTGATTCACATTCAATCGACAATTAATTTCTATTTATGTGTCATTCAAACGAGAGTGTGTTAGTGGTTATTTTAAAGTATTTTAGTGTATCTATTATGAATAAAATAAAATATCTTAATTTAATTCTTCTCCACATTAACTATAACCGTGTCAAATTTCACGTTCATCCGTGTGGGGAATTTCCTTAAACGGAGTACAAATTTATCACTTCTCGTATAAATATTACATAGATACTGTCTCCCACAAATCGCTTAATTTATGACAAAATCGTCCAATTCAATTTGTTGGACATAGAGCAAGAAGTCTCTAAAAAAGTATAGAGTTTAATTTGTTTACGGCCCGATGGCGTAGGTGGTAGTGATCTGTCTTGTGCGCCAAAATTCGTGGGTTCGATCCAAACCCACGACAAATATTTGTCATCATGTATTAAGTTTGTTCTGTGTCTGGGTGTAAAATATAGTTTATTTGTGATTCCTCTATCGTCTGATGTCCATAAAACAAGTGCTTTAGGCAACATATAACGGAATCTGGTCAATCTATGAGATGTTGTGGGAATTTATTCTTTATAAAAAAATATTTATAATGAGGTAAGCTGTAAGTTTACACTATGTAAACTTACAGCTTACCTCATTATACTAGATAAAAGCTTAAATATTATGTATTTGCATTTATATACTAAATATTTAAATTTCTTATTTTAAATGTATAGTAATACTACACATTTTTCAAAAATGTAAACAAAGTCACGTCTGTGCTTCGTAACGTGGTAAAATATTTTTTTTGACATCAGAATTTGCTGCCGCTGCTGAAACAAGCCGCGGATGCGAACAGCGACAAGCCGGTGGGTGCGCAGCGAGCAGTCGTCATCAACATGAGCTCCATCCTCGGCTCCATCGCGCAGAACGACCAGGGTGGCTTCTACCCGTACAGGTGCTCCAAGGTAAATAAACTGATATGACATGAAAAGTGATGACTAGACACTCTTGAATCGGCACACCGTATTAAAAAAAATGCCGTGTGGACCGGCAGAGTTGAATAACACCTCCACCTGTACCAGGTGCCTTAAGAGGCGACTAAGGTACCGGCACCGACAGATGGCAGTATATCCACCTGAGCCTACACTTGAATGCAACAGGGTGGGGGGATGGGTTGCGGCATTTCCGTAGCGAAGCAACACTCTGCGATTGCCTCCACGCTTGCCTAGCGCGGTAATTACAGGCAAAATCCCCTTTTCTGGGGACACCTTTATCTAGTAGTAGACATTTTACGGCTGCTACGATATTGCTAATGATAAAAAAAATACAACCACATAAATCTCTCTCTTAATTCAGTATCACATTGGCGCTTAACCAAATAAATTATTTAAAAAAAATCATTTAAATAACGCAACCAACAACACAAACAAATCAAAATGTCATGCTTGCTTTTTTTGGGTGGTTGAAATATACCAATATAGAAATACAGTATTGTCTGGTTTGTAGCTCGTTGTCTTGTTACATCTCAGCTAAAAGTATAATTTTATCTTAATTGCAGGCAGCGCTGAACGCAGCCACCAAATCTATGAGTATCGACCTGAAGAAGGACCAGATACTTGTAGCAGCCATGCATCCCGGGTGGGTGCGCACCGACATGGGCGGGAAGAATGCGCCCCTCGACGTGGACTCCAGTGTCGGGGGCATCTTCTCCACTATTGAGCGCCTCGGGGAAGCTGACTCCGGCAAGTTCCTCCAGTACGATGGCACCGAGTTGCCATGGTAGTAAACAAACTAGAGATCTAGTGTGATCTTTATTTTAAAAAGTAATGTAAATTCTGTACATTTTTTAAAATTCAATTGCTAGCAAGCAAAAAGCATATTAGGTACCACGTGCACAAAGAAATGTATTAAAACCTGTTTTTAATTCGTAAAAACCACAAATTGTACCTACATAGAATTTAAGAGGAAAATAGGAAGTGATAATTCCTGATATATTTTAATGCTTAATATTAAGGTGTTACCGATTGTTTACCTGTTATTCTCTACGAATGCTGCATTAAACTTAACACTAAAAACTGTTAATAGGAGTTTTTCTGAATACGTGTCACTAACCTTCTAAATGGCGACGTGATAGGTCAGTTGTTATCAGCAACTTTAGGTTCTGATGTTTGTGTTTTTCAGGGCAAGGGACACCTGTAAAATAAATATTTATCATCATCATCACATCAGCCATAGAAAGTCCACTGTTGGACATAGGTCTCCCCATGGGAATGATGTAGCCCATCCCCACCTTTTAATATTTAAGCTGCACTGTTTGGGTTAAATATACCGCCATCTATCGGTCTGGTACCTCAGTCGCGTCTTATGACACCTAGTAGAGAGGAGAACATATACACCTCGACTTCGCACGAGTATATTACTTATACTATATATATATATATACTAGTTAACAGAGGAGACTCTCATCACACAAACTGGTATAATATCCGAATGAAATTGTACCAATTTGGTGTTATAGGGTGAGAGAGTCCACAATAAGTGATTTTATACAAGAACAAAAGTTCGTTCCTGTCTGCATATCGAACACAACACGATTAAAAGCAGATTTGCGAATAAAAGTTGGCAGTCGTGTAACGCAAACGACATTTATCTTCATATAGGTATTAGTCCTAGCGTGATGTTATATACCCTATAGCCTTCCTCGACTATCCAACACTAAAAGATATTTTAATCGGACCAGCGGCTCCTGAGTTTAGCAAACAAACAAACTCATCAGCTTTATAATATTAGTATAAACATATTTATATACCTATACATATATTTTTTTATTTAATAAATACCAGCTACCCTTTCCGTCCTGGTTTCATACGAGAGCAATAAAGGTATTGTGGGTCTCTAAGAAAAAGAACTATATATCGTCTCGGACTTTTTTCTAAACCTGTTTATTTATAACATCACATTAGAAACCTGTAACTGATAGTTATCAGTATTTCTCTACTATATTATACAAGTATTAAATATATTAACCTACCTCTTAAATCATTAAAACTATTAAAAAACCGAATCTGTTGCGTAGTTAAGACCAAGCATTTATAGGGACAAACAGTTACTTCATGAGAGAGTCGTGATACACCAACCCTTGCTATTTCAGAGCCCTGCCACCGACCCCAAGTCCTTCTACGCCCTCGGAGTAGAAGTCCACGCCGGCTATCCCATCCGTTAGTTTGCTATATACAAACCGCCGAATACTCGTTTCAACATCAGCAAAATGATCTAATTGATGGCAGACCCCACGCCCACCTTGGTGGCGGGGGACTTAAATAGCAAACACACGGCATGGAACTCTGCGCATTGTTGCAGAGGGGGTAGGACGCTACTCCGAGCTGCGGAGGATCACGGCTTCACCGTGAGTGGCCCGGAGGTGCCCACGCACTACTCGGGCAACCCTTTGCAAGCCCCCGACGTAATCGACATCTCGATCCACAAAGGCCTGGACAGCGTGTTGACGACCATAGATTAGAACGTGGTCACTCCTGCCAAGCATTCGAACACCCCTACGCCTACGCTATCAATTACCACCTCTGAGGACGTTGAGCTGCTCACCAATGCACTCACCACCTGCATTCAAGACGCTGCAAAGTCATCTTCGCGCACCATGCCCAGCAGCAGCAAGCTCCCGCCGCTGCCCAAGGGCATCAGGGACTTATTAGCGAAGAAGCGACATCTAAGAAAAAGATGGCAGCAGACACGCTGCCCAAACCTCAAGCGTCAGCTCAACGCCCTCACCGAACAGGTGAGACACGAACTGAGGTCGCATGAAGCAGAAAGCTGGGATCATTACGTAGAGAACGCGAAGATTGGAACATTGTCCATCGCTTATGTCGCCAGATCTCTAAAAATCCGGCTCCGATCAGACCCCTCCTCGGACCAGATGGCCACCCGAGATACCACGCGGAGGACCGCGCTGAGATTTTCACCGAACACCTCAAACGCCAGTTCCGCCCGAACCCCTGTGACAACGTAGAACACGTCGAGACGGTGACCCGGTACCTTCGAGAGTACCTCACCGTTCCCATAGCGGCAGGTGAAGACCCCGTCGTCTTCACGCCCGGGCAGGTCAGCAGGACAATAAACCGATTGAAACCCAAGAAAGCACCTGGCCTTGACAACATCACCGGCAACATGCTGCGACACCTTCCACCGAAAAGCATCACTGCACTGACTCGCCTCTTCAACGGCATCAACCGCACAGGCCACTTCCCACAACACTGGAAAACGGGAGGAGTAATCATGCTGCCCAAGCCCGGAAAGAACGTACTCAAGCCCGAGAGTTACCGTCCTGCACTGCAACTAGCGAGAGTACTTCATCATATGACGCTGGCCTTCAATAAGAAGGAATACACCGCTACAGTACTCCTCGACATGGAGAAGGCGTTTGATAAGGTGGGGCACCAGGGTCTGCTATACAAATTGTCAACGTCACAAACACCCCGTCGGATCACACGAGTGGTGGCTTCCTTCCTCGATAAGAGATATTTTCGAGTGAAAGTGGAAAACGTTCTATTAACAGAACGAGCCGCTAAGGCCGGTGTACCTCAGGGCAGCTGCATCTCGCTCGCGCTGTACAGCCTGTACACGGACGACATTTCGGTAGGAGAAGGCACACACCTAGCACTATACGCAGACGACGCCACTTACTATGCAACCTCGGTCAACAAAGATCGCGCAGCTAAGAAACTACAGAACACCCTCGTTAACAAGACATATGTTCGACCTCACCTAACATATGCAGCCCCGGCATGGTATGCACTAACCAGCTGGACCAATAAAAGCCGCCTTTAATCCCAGCAGTCCCGTGTTTTACGCACAATCATCGAGGCACCACGCATGGTGCGAAACTCGACGACCGGGACCTGAGAACAGACACCAAGGCCTACCAGCGGGAATTCGCGGCCTTTGAGGTCGAGCAAGACCGCAACCCTCTGAAGGGCATCGATGATAATCACCTATTCCCTGATGAGGACAACCCTGATAAGACCTGGATGACTCTAGCCAAGAGCGGTGGGTCAACATAAACAAGCCAGCCCCCACGAAATCGTCACTAGGAGCCCGCAAAGTGCATACAAACAAACGCGCCCAGAAATTACAACGCCTAGAAATCACACGCAGGCAACGGAAAAGAGGCCGCTAAAGATGTAAACAATACAAATTGTTTTATTAAACACAATACAATTTGTACTGTAATCAACTTAACACCACAAGAAACCTGCGTAGATAAAGTCAAAACAGATGGCGGCAGAGGAAAATAAATTTTTCTCTCGCAACCCGATGACCCGCCGATATTTATCGGCGGCGTATATATACCGCGAAAAAGGCGCGCAGCGCCGGTGTCGCCTCCACGCAGCCTGTGGCTGCGCGTCGACCACTCTCCTCGGATATTCGCTACTCGCTATACTCCATACTAGAGCCTCTGTCTGCAATCAACCCTCATCCTACATGCAAACAACTCCAGCAACGGCTAATCAATCCGAGGTTTGTGTTCAGAAGCGCCATTGGGTGATCGCGCCTCGTGACCACGTCTATCTCTTCGTAGCGCTGGAACTGACGTCAGAGTAGTCCAGCGGGTAAAAAAACTTGAAAATTTGTTCAGCAGACTTATAGCAATTTAATGACGTTCAGACAAATAGATGGAGAGCGAGGGAATATTTAGTAACTTAACTTGATATAAATAGAATGGATGAATATGTACTTATCATCAACCATTTTTCGCGATAAGAGTTAAATAAAAAATGTTCATATAAAAATAAATTGTTAGTACGTTCCTAGGTCTAATCTACTAAGTATTAGTAACTTTCAGACTTACCGCCAAATCTACTGCATGTAGTCTTGTCAATACAAACTGAAGATAAGTCCATCATGAGTTGTATTACTTATGCTGATTATTTAGCTACTCCTGATATTCTTGAAATATGGAAACTAACTGTGAACATCATTATTAATAACACTCGTACACATTATAAAATATATTTTCATTTACATTGAGGGATGACATATATGTACATAATTCTAAACTGCCTAATCTTCCAGTGTCGTAAACATAGAAGATAGCTTTGAGGTATAGTCCAAGGAGTAATCAATACTTCTCAATTCGGTGCACATTATTCTTTTTTGGAGACATCGGTCGAATGCTGTTTGCAAATGTCACTCGTTGCTTTCGTTTGCACTCCATCAAACTGGCCGCTACAGAAGACAAGCACTAACTAAAGTAGCAAATTGAAGTGGAATAATTAATCGTTAGATGCGACCTGGACCGAATCAAAATGATGGAACGTTCACAGCTTTCACGCCGGGGATACTGCTGCCCATCGGAAGCGTATATGTCGGTTCTGGTATCTATATCGCCGCTCATATCACCCAGTACAAAGTAACTTTTCTACTCTGCCTGTACCTCACGGCTTTTTACTTTTGTGTGTTAAATAATTATTATTATATCCCTATGCATCCAATGTAACTTGTTTATTATTATTTCACCATAAAGCGTTATTGGATATTTTTCTTCGATGTTCTATAGCACGATCATAAGCAGGCGGCTACTTATGCTCTGTTTAGTAAAAGGCTCTTATTCTGAACTAACGGATGAGGTATGAGCGAGGCCGTTCATTATTGATTGACCCTATGTTTGATTATTTCTGCATGCCTCCCAGCGACGGCCGTCATAAGATTCGTAGGATCGGCACGAAACAGAGAGCGCCTCTGATGCCAGACCTGGAGTCGCCATCGTTTCTAGAAATTAATTAGTTATTTGCAAGGTAGGAAGCCTGGCAGCTTTAGTGCAGCCGGTATAGGCTTGAGGCAGGGACTCTACGCGTTCGCCTGCAAACACAGAATACTGTTCGACGAAAATAATGTGTGTGAAGAGTTTGGAAGTGCCAGTGAGAGGGCGACTAAGAAAAGTATTTATAGAAATTATGCTACTTACGTGACGAGCTTAAAAGAAACGCTCTAAATCAGTTGTTGGCAGTACCTATACCACTGGTCGTTAGGGCTCAACAAACGCTTCCATATCTCATTAATCAAATCCTAATCAAGCTACACTGCGGTTACCTCCGCGCGTCCTGCGCTGCGTTACAGACTTGCCAGTCTATTTTATTTTATGGGGTCTGACAATGGACATTTTACGGCTGTTAGCAATAGGTAAGTAGTATACAGTAAATACAGCCCGTTTTTAATAATAAAATTACTACTAATGAAAAAAGTGTTTTTCTTATACTTCGCCCAGTTTTATTTCAACTATCAACGAAGATAAATTCCACATGCAGTTCAGTCACTGTTTAAATCAATAATTTAATGTTTTTTATTATTTTATACTTAGCATAAGTTACTTCTTGTAACATCGACTATTTATCAATCCTGTTAATATCGGTCTAGCCGTTCCATAGATTTACACAGAACAAATAGGCAGACAAACATTTAAGAAATTTATTTTTTAAGTAATATACAGTACATATACTTTCATAGGTATTTAGAAAATCTTAAGCATTTTTTAACCTTTATTGGAATTACAAACACTTTAATTTTATTTTTATGTATAAATTGATATATATTTAAGTATCTTATTTGTGATTTCTCTGTAGTCCGATACACATATAGATATATCTCGGTAACAGAAATGTTTTAAACTACTTATAGCGGAATTAGGCCGATGTACGAGTGAATCTCTCTTGGTAAAGTTTTAAAACCAATTTACGGCTGAATTGAACCAGATGACTTGAATAGATACTACTATTTCAAGTAGTATCTAATCAAGTAGTCAGGAGGTAAAAGATAAGGGTGGTAAATAAAATGAATGAATTGGTATCAAAAATCGGATTTATATTTCCGCATTGCTGTAGTAGTTTAATGTCGTAACAATTTGCCAGGTTACAGAATTGGCCGCACAGCCGGTACGAAGCATAACATGTACTTTTTATAACAATGATACATTTCTTCAGACCTAATAACCTAAATCTTACACAAACTACCTACAAAGATATACAGGTAATTCTAATATATCTACAATCATCAATAAGTTATATACAAATATCAATACAGCAAAAAGAGATATATATACACATCATTTTATAAGACTTATCTGTAACCTGCAAAGCTTTGATTCTTCCTACATTCTGGGCAGTACCATTTTCCCTTAGGAGGTACCATAATACCAACACATTCAAAGTGGAACCATTCTATAGGACAACCCTCTGCATCACACGCAATCATCTCAGACACCTCGTCATATGGGCATCGGCAATAACAGTACACACTTTCGCCTTCTCGGGCTTGGCGAACTGCAGGTCGTTGGAAGGCGTATGGCAGGCTGGAAGTGCCAGAATTTAAATAAGTTGGAGGCGGAATAGGGGCATTAGGTGTATTAGGCTGGAATATTTCTAAATTTCCTTCACTGGAGTCGGAATCACTAGACTCCATAGATTCTGAATTCATTAGGATGCGCGGTGGCTCTGGGTCTGGAATTGGAGTAGTCAACCTGATTGGTTCAGTGTAGTTATATAATCGTTGCGGCAGCACTGACGTCGGTATTTCTTTCTTAGATTTGTGTGTAACAGGTGATGGTAAATCTTCTTTTCTCCATTCAAGCTTAGGAGGTTGCTGTGGTTTAAGAGCAGCTAATCCTGGGGAAGATGTCTCTTCGTCACTTGAATATCCATAAAATTTATTAGGAACTCGCCTCCTCTTTGAAGCTCTTTTGTGTTCAATTGAAGAGGTAGCGGTACAAGTACTCTTCGCAACTGGCACTGAGACAGGTATTTCAGGTATTTGAACAGTATTAGATTGCAATGATATTGTTATTTTATTGGGTACCAACGGCGGCAGTGGTGCTTCTATTTCAGGTTTTGCAATAATATCTTTAGGAATGTTAAGTTTTATCGGATCATGTTTTTTAGAACTTTTAGACTTCTTTCTCTTTTTGCTCTTCTTTTTACTACTTGGTGGTTTTGTAATGTTTTCTTCCGCTGCTACCTTAGCTTCTACTTCTTCTTTGATGGGCGTGCTAGGACGACTAGCCTCTCCTGATATAGAGCCTCCATCGGATGGGGCTACTGAAGCTAGTAGCATTAATTGATTACGTTTTTCTGCATGTACTTTCTTAGCAATCTTTTGTGGATGTTCATCATAAAATTCTTCATCAGTTTCACTTTCATCAGTTTCCAAATCAGTCTCGGCAATTGGAGGCTCACTTTTTTCTGGAATTAATATTGGTGTTTCTGACATGCCCATCACATCTACATTCGAGCCATTACTAATTCTTCGATGAGGTAAAATTTTCTTTAGTTGCTTTTTCTTCTTTTTGTCAGAAATTAAATCTTTCTTTACATTCCTTGAGTCGTCAGAAGAATCACTGTCAGAAGAGCTAGAAGATGAAGAACCACTACTAGATGAACAACTGCAGTTAGAACCGCATGAACAGCTGGAATCACTGTCACTGCTACTACTACTTGAAGATGATAAATCTCCATGCCTCTTCTTTGGAGATTTCTTATTTTTCTTTTTATCAATGCTAAATGTATCTTCATCTCCATTTATATCAGATGGTATAATACAGTAATCATGATCAGATTCACATACATGTTTTCGAATGGGTACTAATGGTGGTGTTTTCCCCTTCTGTTTTTCAACTTTAGCTTGATATTTCTTAAAGTTATCCCAGATATCAAGTACTTGTTGTTCACTGGGCTTTTCATCCTCAGTTAGATCTGCTTTTTCTTCTGTTTTAGGAATAGCTTCATTATTAGATGGTAGATCATTTACTGCAGATGGTGACATAGGCTTTTCTTCAGATTTTATTTCATATGGTTTTTTTCTTTTAATAGGTGGGATACCACTATCAGATTCATCACTACTATCACTTTCAGAGAGATCTAAAGCAGGTAAATTGACATCCAACAATAAGGCATCCTTTTCCTTAGATTTCTTTTTCTTTGATTTTTTAGATAATTGTTCTGTTCCTGCCTCAGGTTTTATTTCAAAAGCTTCAGCTTCCACCTTAGGCATGTCATCAACTAAATCAATAACTGAAACAGGTTCCTTAGCAGCTTCAGTAGGCATTTCACAAAGAGCTTTTTCTTCACCAAATCCTTCTGACAATATTTTCTTTCTGTGTACTTCAATGTGCTTTTGAAGTAATTTTTTTGATACAAACTTTTCTGTGCATCCCTCTTCTTTACACTCATGTGGAAATTCTTTTGAATGAAATCTTCTGTGAACCTTTAAACAAACTGCCCTAGTAAACTGTAAATTGCATTCATCACAAACAAAAATTGCAGGTGGAGTACAGAAATGATATACATGTGGCCATTTCTTCTGGAGGCATTTCTTACATAATACACTTTCAGTGCCATGTTTCCAAAATAGATGATTAGTTATATCAGGTTTGTTTCTATAAGCTATTCCACAACGATAGCACAAGTGATGAAGCTTATGTTTCCACACATGGTTTGATAGTCGTGCTTGATTGTGACAAAATTCTAAGCATACATCACAGGTGTGGTGTATTTTTCTAAAGTGTACCATTAGCCTAAAAGAAGATGGTATGGAGTCTACATTGCATAAACAGCATCTAAACTTAATTTCATATTCAGAATCATATGTTCCAGGACACAAATGACATAGTAACTCACTATAACTATAAAAATTAGCTTTGCACATTACACATAATAATATTGTTTTTTGATGCATTTTACGATTATGTAAATAGAGATCTTTATGCACAGACGTTTTGAAATAACACTGAAAACACTCAAAGATATGGTCATACTGGATGTCTTCAATTTTTTCTACACTGTCATAAGAGTTTATATTAATATAAACAGAACATAATTCTTTTGCACCTGTCTTCAGTTTAGCGGTAATAGTCTCTGGCATAAGTTCCTCAGCTGTAATACTATCCACAGTAGCCACAAACCGATGCTGAGCAACCATGTGCAGGCACAGTTGCTCACAGTTAACAGCAATCTTGCGTACATGATTACAATAAATACAATTAAAAGCAGTTGATGAAAGAAATACCTTTAAAAGATCTTTTAATGGATATTTATCTAAAGGCTTATCTAAAGAAAGTTCTGTAACTGGAATTTCAGGTTCTTCAGCTTTTGGTTCAACTGATGTCACAAGTGACTCAGTCTTAGAATCTGTTTTGGCAATCAAACTATCATTAGGATTTTCTATCTGTTCTGGTGTTCCAGGGTATCTCTCATCCTTTTCAACTTCTTCAAAAGATAATTTGGGCTCCTGCTTTGACAATTGTTCTTGTTGTATTACTTGATTATTTTCAGTATGTTCTATAGTCACATTGTTTTCATCCACAGTCAGCTTGTCACTAACATCACTATCAGATGAATATTCACTGGATGAATCTTTATCCAAGAGTTCCTTAGGAACTCTAACCGTCAGTTTTGGTACCCTGTTCAGTGTATTGTCATCATCAACTTTATTATCATAAATTGTAGTTTTGACAGTGTTTTCTGGTTTATATTCAGGTTGTTTAGATACAGACTCCAGATTATTATTTAAAAGTGTTTTTAAAGTTGTTTCCTTGTTATCTTCATAAATTGTAGTCTTAACAAAAGGGCTGTCAGCTTTATCGCATATAGTCATTTTTATTGAAGGAGTTTTAGGTTGAACTGCTGTAGAATCTTGAACTCCATCTTTTTCATAACGTTTTGGTGGTCGTCGGACTCTGCTTGGAGGTTTGTGCATTTTGTTCTGTCCTATAGAAGGGTCCACAGTTGAATTTATTATAACAGGTGAATTTGCTTTATTTAAGCTTAATTTTAGTTTGATACCACACTCTTTTTCTAAAGGTGCACTACTCTTTTCCTCGCATTTGTCAGGTGAAGGCTCAGACAGAGGTGATGGTATGTCTCCAGGAACTGGTGAAGGGCTTTCATCTGATTGTTCTTCACAATCCTCTCCATTGGGGAGTAAATTATCATTCTTTTCAGGACTACAGACATTAGTAGGGGGACTTGTTAGGGGTTTCGTAGTTGATATATCCAACTCCATTCCAGAGTCAATGGTGTTGCTAGTGTCTTTACTTGTTGTTGCTGAATTTTCTGAACTTATACTTATATCACTATTTATATGT
The DNA here is from genome assembly GCA_020976665.1 of Heortia vitessoides. NCBI lineage: Eukaryota > Metazoa > Arthropoda > Insecta > Lepidoptera > Crambidae > Heortia > Heortia vitessoides. The sequence continues at coordinate 1,961,794 of JACJUM010003085.1, forward strand.
TCAGTTTCAGTAGTATTCAATACTTTATGGGATTGCGATGTTATGGTCTCTAACTTTGATTCACTAATATTATCCTTTTTATCATATGCTGGTTTTGGCAATTCCTTAACTACAGATAACGGGCCATTTGTTGAATTTTCACAATTTTTTACACTTCTCACATTGTTTGTCTTTAATGAATTTTTACTTACAAGGACAGGCACAGGTTTGGGCTTAACATTATTACAGTCATGATTGAAAAAGTCATCTTGTTCACTGCAAATTTCATCACAAACACAACACATTAAATAAAAAGTCCCATTATAAACTTTACAGAATTCTTCTTTACTTTCAAAATCAAACTCTTGGACATTATGTTTATTTGTTAAGTGTGAAGATAATTTCTCAGCTTTAGAAAACATGCCTAGGCAAAACAAGCAGATGTGTCTATTGTGAACTTCTCTCATGTGAAGAAAGAGATTCCAATTCTCATAGTAAGTTCCACATGCAGAGCACAAGTAAACCTTTCTTGTGACTCTAGAGGGTCCACCCGAGTTCGTTTCTGTACTAGGAGCTGCCTCAGGACTAAGTGCTGGTTCTTTGGCTTGTGCTCGACACACCAGTTGGTGCTCTTTTAACATTGCTAACGTTTTAAATGACATTGAACAACATTTCCGACACTTGAATTTCACCATTGGCTGTAAACCCAGACTTTGGGCATATTCCTTTAACTGGGCTCCTTTTTCTACCTTATTCTTTTTATATTGTAACAACTGACTTTTAGGCACCAGCCTTGGAACAGGCTTGTCTTGCTCATTATCCAGCATATTTCCAACAACTTGGGACGTAGCATTGTGAAATTGGGAAATATCTAGACGTTTTGGAACTAATTTAGGTACCCTGGGTACTGAATTTGATGTATTTGTTTCACTATTTTTGATCACATAAGGTTTCCTTTTTTTGCTAGAGTTGTAATAAGGTAAAGAGTTATCTACAAATGGCCTTTTTCCTAAATGTATCCTCAGAGGATTGATACGTTTTTTGTCCTTCGACGCGTCTGTGCTGGGGCGCCGCTGCTCATACGGGTCGATGGGCGGGCTGGATGATTCTCCAGATAAATCATGTCCGTTTGTAGTCAATTTAACTGTGCGTTCATTGTATAGATTCGTCAGTGATGCGATTTTTTCGTCTCTTGTAAAGGTAATATTACCATCTTCCATAATTTTCTAGAAAAAATAACACGTGCTTTTGAAAAATAGGAAACAAAAGACGTTCAAATACCACGAAATCAGAACATCATTTGAATTATCATTATAATAACAACAATATACATTTGATATCGTACCTCTGAAATTGTACGTCCAGTACGAGTACAGCAATAAAGATTTATTTCCATGTATCCGTTTGAGCACAGCAATCCTTACATCAGGCTTATTATGAAGCAGCCGCGGGCTGGTCATTCCCGTAAAATGGCGTCACTTCGCAGAGCGAGGAATAGAGATATCACAATTGGTTCAGTACACTTATTCCACACATGGTACATTTCACAATCATTTCAAGAATTTTATGTTATATAAACTTTAGCCAACTAATTGAATTAATCACGTTATAATGTTTATTTCCAAACAAATTATAGAAATTCGCAGCACGTTACGAGAAGCTAATTCATGAACCATAGACTAAATTATTTGCTCATAATTTTTTACTTTTTAAATTTAATGCGGTGCCATGGCATAAACCATGAACACGTGTTTTCTAACCATAGACGGAAAATAACATAATAAACGATAAAAATACCGTTATTACTATTAAAGGAATGAGTAATTATTTCAAAAAGTAGGTAAAAAATGTAATAATGAAAAAGTAAAAAAACAATACCCAATATATTTACGTGCATAACGCTACATATCCAAATATATAAATCGCTAAAAATGGCATAATTAATTTTAATGCTTAAATTTGAATTGGTTTCATTAATAATTTAAATTTATAGAAATATTTTTATTAATTATTTTATAGTTTTGTCTTCATATTACATGTTCTACAAAAACTAAACTGTGGTAAATGCTCATTTAAATGTTTGTTTTTTTTTTGTATTTAATATAATAATAATTGAAAGGAATTATAAACACATGTTAAGAGATAACCGAAACATACAAACGCGGTTGAAAGTTTTAGTCTATTTTTCTACGAACTAATGACTAAATATAATTTATAGCTGTTTGCATTAAAGGTAATATTTTGATAATCCGTTTAAAGTATTAAAAAAAGTATATTCACAAGTTAGCAGATTTATCTAACTTAACTACACTAATCTAACATTATCTTTCAATTTTGACCATTACTTAACGTTCAATTTGACTGTAGCTTAATGTACATAAACCAACAGATCAACCAATATAAATATGTCAAAATTTAATAGTAAAAATTTGAACTCATTATTTGTATATAATTGTGAATTATGAGTTTCTATGTTTTATGTGATTTAAATCACAGACCATCAAGCAACGGATCACCGTTGCTTGTTGCTCTGTGATTGTGATTAGATTTTGCGCAGCTCTTCATTTCATTAATATCATAATTTTTAGTATTATCTCATTTTAAGTGAATCTTATAGGTGTAATAAAAAATTTACTTATGTTTTTAAGACAAATATTTATATCTCAATGGAATTTTTGGTAGAAATCTGTCTACGCTGCTTTGGTACAACTTGTTAATAATTTATGGTAACATTTAGGGGTGTTCATTTAAAAAATACATCGATGTTTTTTGCGATGCATCAACCGGAAAGGATGCATCGATGTTTTTCGATATATCGGATTGAAACATCGATGTTTTCGATGCATCGCTTAAAATATAAAGGAACAATAATATTGAGTACAGATTCAGATGTAACAGTGTCCCTCGATTTATCAAAATTTATATGAGAAACTGTCTACATTCATAGTAATTTTGACAGCTTACACATTTCAAAAATCGTGTTTGAGCTCAAAATATAGGACAGACAATAAAACACAGATTGAAATTTTAATAATCTTTTTTAGGAAGAACATGAAAATATTACAATTTTAATTAACTTTAGTCATGTTTTAATCAACTTTAATTTAAATTTATATGTAATTAATTTAAATATCCCAGTACTTTCTTTCCAAATTTTGAAGAAATAAAATTTTATTTACTCGCTTTCCTTGTATTCGGGTGCGTTGTTGATTTAAAACTTGTGAAGCTTTAGAAAATAGCATTTCGGATGGTACAGAGCTGGCCACTTTAGTTAAATATTTATAAGCAATTTTAAATAATTGAGGAAACTGTTGTTTATAATCATCCCACACTTCTAAGTAACATAACAACACACGTAACTCATCACTTGCCACGCAACTCTGTTTAAATAAGGTAACAATGGCTTTTATTTTTGAAAGAATATTTTGCAACTGAGGAATCTATCGATGTATTGAATTAAATACATCGATGCATCGTGAAACATCGAATATAATCGATATATCGAATGGATTCGATGTATCAAATGGTAAATATCGATGTTTTCGATGCATCGATGTATATCGAGCATCGCTAAGTAACATTGTTAGATGCGGAGTTGTCAAGAGAGAGAAGGGCGCATTAGTTTTTAGTTTTTATCATTTTTATTTAATGGACTTTCTTTATATTGTGTTTATTAGATAGACAATGCTGATGCAAGATGATGGCTGATCAGTTCAGAAAAGTGGAACAGTATTCTCCTAAATCCTCACCAAGAGGAGCGAGGTCCCCAGTTGTCTCTCGTCAGGATTCCTCTGGAACTCTAAAGACTACCATTTCACTTGGCAAGAATCCTTCAATAGTGCACAGTGGACCATTCTATTTGATGAAAGAACCTCCTGGTAAGTCAATAAATTCAGACTTAGATATTATAGGTACTTTAATATCTGAAATATTAATTCTTTACTCACATTGGATTTGTATTTGCAGCAGAATGTGAGCTAACAGGAGCCACAAATCTGATGGCATACTATGGGCTAGAACACTCGTACAGTAAGTTTAATGGCAAAAAGCTTAAAGAATCACTATCATCATTTCTACCCAATCTACCAGGGATTGTAGATGGTCCTGGCCAAGAGGATAATAGCACGCTAGGGTCAGTTATAGCTAAGAGGCCTATCGGTGGTAAAGAATTGTTGCCTCTGACAAGTGCACAGCTAGCTGGGTTCAGGTTGCATCCTGGCCCTCTACCTGAACAGTATCGCTATGTCAGCACTACACCTCCAAAGAGGCACAAGAGCAAACATAAGAAACACAAACATAAAGATGGAGCACCCCCTGGCCAAGATACACCTTTGCAAGGTATTTTTTTATTGTTAACTTATTTATGTATTTAAAATTTATTGGTGGCAAAAGCCAAATACTCAATTTAACAAAATATTTTTAATTTAACCTTAAAATTACAGATTCGTCTAATCCTGACACATATGAGAAAAAGCACAAAAAACAAAAGCGTCATGATGATGACAAAGAACGTAAGAAACGGAAAAAGGAAAAAAAGAGAAAAAAGCAAAAGCATAGCCCTGAGCATGGGGGGCTCACCCCGAATCAGCACCCTGTACCTTGAGAAACTCATAATTGTAAGCTATGTCTTAACACCTGTATCAGCCCAAAGAGAATGTTACTATGTGGAATCTTACCAATAATTTTTCTACTTGTAATTATAAGATAATCACTTTGATGACTTAAGATTTCTCAGTTGATACATATTCATGTTCTATCATATGGCTTCATTCATATATGTTATTGGCCACAATTATTTTATTATAAGTTTAATTTTAATTGTTGATATTTTTTTAATTATCATAAATATAAAAGAAGAAAGTAAAGAATACCTTCTCTTAGGGCTGAACAGTTTCCAATATGACTTAATGTTTTGCAGTAATTGTTAGGTGATATTATATTGTTTTTGTGTAAGTGGTTATATTTGTATAGTCAGATAATCTCACTTTGCTATTTAGTCAGTGAATCGAAATTTGATCGGTTTTACACTTCAGAGATTATTTTGTTTCTGTAAGATGCTGACACTTTTGAAATCAAAGGTTTGGAAAAATTTTGATTAACTACATTTCCTAACTTGATTTTGATTAAGAAAGAGATTTTTCCAAAAGTTTATTTCATTATAGACATGAGGCGTTAACATATAGTTTTTATCTTCATGCACCACCACATGTCCGAGCAACCATGACTGTAAATATATAAGTTCTTTTCACTCATTACCATTTTCATAGGTGTAATAAAGATAGAATGTTGCAATAGATCTTTGAGTTTCATTCCAAGTGATATTTGTATTTGTTCTGTTTCTGGGTATTAAATATATGTATTTAAGTAGTATATTTATGATTCCTCTGTGGTCAAATGTCCGTAACATAAGTACTTCAAGCGACTTATCATGCAGTCAGGTCAAAGTATGAGATGTTGTAGGAATTGATTTAAAAATATATAAGTATACTTTAGCTACCAATGCCAATTCTTCATTTTCTAAGATCTATCTTCCTTTCGCTTCTCAGTCTTCATACGCTATAATTTTAACGCTGTCTTACATTAGAAGCTAAGTAAAACGAACCGGACTCTTTTGTTTTTTCCTTAAGTCAAGTATAAGGTATTGACACAAATGTGTAAGATATGGCCTCCTACATTGTTAGTGTTTTTACGATCCTGGCGTTGATCAGGACTACCTATTTTTCTTGTTAGTGCAATTATTATATTATAATTATTATATGAACTTAAAAAAATTTAATGTTAGAAGACATACATATAAACATCAGATACATGAAAGATGGCCCCATTGCTCTGTGTTACTAAGGATTGACGAATTAATGATAAAATAAAACAATAATTCAAGAGCGAAATTTATTTCAAATATTCAAATTTATACATTACGTCGGTTTCGCTTCATATAAAAAGACAGTTGGTCATCCTAGTTAAAAAGAACAATAAATTAGTAACGCAGCACCAAAATACATACATCATACTTACAAAATGACAATCTACATAAAAAATGGCTGACATACGGATCTTTACTCCTAGGAGACGAATGGACGGCCTCCTCACAGACATCACATCACTGACTACAACATTGTTTCCAATTGCCTTACAAAATTCTTAGCAAGTACCTATACACTTGACAATTTGATACATCTAAATTGCACATAAATGACTGAAATCTGTTTTTATTAATGATTATGACAATATAATCAATCTTCAGCTTATTGTTGCCCAATGACTTTTGAGAGTTATATATTGTACAAACGCATTAAAATTGAACATCTCCTCCTGTACTATAGCAAATCAAATACGGATAAGCGTATTCTTATCGCAGTGAATTGTATGACGTATATTTACAAACGCTGACACATATACTCTACGCTTCGACTACAATATTCGGGTTCGATCGACAAGGTTGGTTATCGCCACAAATCTATCTTATCGTAAGTTTAATTTTTTTTTAATATTGCGGTGAGGATACCCTACACGGTTATAATTAGACAAGAATGCATCAGTCCGTATATCTAGATATCAAATGTAAAAATTAAGCTTTACTTCCTTCCATGACACATAAGACGTATTATGACTAATTCGTTATAAGATTTAAGAGTAGGTATATCGGGCCTTAACACAAGAAGCAATTTAGAACATTGACAAATTTATTTGATTTTTTATGTATTTAAACTAGAAATATCACATCCGAAAATAATTCAAACAAAATATGCGTATGGATCTAAATATTAAACATTTTAACCCAAGTGTGGTTTTATCATACCCGATTGACGGCCCGCGCTGTTTACACATGTGTCCTGCGACCTGCCTCAACTAACACGTAGTTGACAACACACACTAAGTACAAGGTAGGCACTCCGCGAGCGTCGAATATCCACTGAATCGTATGAAACCGATTAAAATATGTTATTCATATCAATCAATAATACAACTAATTTATGGTATGTAACGCAGATGTCGAAAAGGTTTAATCGACATTATTTGATGCAGAGATTATTCTTGATAGTTGACGAACAGAATTGGCACTAATGCCGAATTGTAATATTTTCAAAAACAAATTTACTAATTGTATAATTTCAAAATACACAATAATTAGAAAAATTCCGCTGCAAAAAACGTTGTTATTTTGACTTGGTAATTATCGAATAAATAATATAAACCAACCAACCAAAATAACAGTCAGGGGCCATTGACCCCGACTCTCGCCACTGACATCGACTCTGCTACAATTTTGAGCAATTTACAATATTAATAAATTAAATAGCATAGACATATATACCTCATTTATATCGCGTAGAGAAGCGAATAAGATGTCTCACTTAAAATTTAGTTTGTGATACCAATGGCAAGTTGTGAATTGAATCACGAAACTTAAAAGTCCCGACACACGGCTAGCCGAATGACTGTACGGACATACTGTCATCATTCGTATGAATAACAAATAAATAATAATCCATTAATAAAATATATTTAAATTATACACATTTTACTTTAATACTATACAAAACTATTAATTAATAAGCGATTTACAATTAAATTATAAAACTGTTATACATCAACATCAACACGACCCTGGGCTCGGTCGTTGGGATTTTAGTATATTACATCTCACAAAATATAAAAATATTCCATTACTATTGCTAAAAATAATGACTAATCTCTGGCGGCTCCACTCTTTACATCAAATTTAATGGATTCTGAAATATTATAGGAACCATATATCATTGATTTAAAAAGTGGTGCTTGTTGAGTACGGCTTTATTGATCGAACACAAACAATGGTTAACTGTATGTACAGTGTATAGCGATAGCGAGATAATTGGCTATAGATTCATAGTTTGTGGCTTAGTCACATTTCTTCGGCTGCATTGCGCTTGCTTCATTAGACTACTGTCGCAAAAAAGCGAAACTAAATCATACTTGGAAATCGGTGAGTCAAACAAACAAAGTAATGTGAACTCAAAAATGCTAGTTTCAAACGTGTAAAAATGCTTGTTAAAGGTATCATGTTCAGGAATTTATAATAAATAAATAAATGCTTAAAATACACAAGACTAATTTGATCAATGCAGAATTGACTGTCTTGCAGCAATTAATGTAAAACACAATATAGTACAAAACAAATTTGATAACATCCATAGAATCGGGGGCGGGGGTGAATGACCTTACACTACACATGTCGCGACACGATTAAGCATCAGTCCAATTTCGAATTACAATACAAAATTTATTAATTACAACTTGTTCCTATATACATTTCGAATTGTATCTAAATCTATACGGCGAATATAAAGCTTATCAGTGTAACAGTCTATTGCGGTAAAGACATCGTGAAGTAACGCAGCCGGCGGCACGTCAAGTATGAGTGACTCCCGCGAGTACAAAAAAAATATTTACAAGCAAACAGTTACCACAAATTAATTGTAATAAATAATTTTATAGTGAAGTCCAGTTTTGTAACAAGATTAATTACATCTAAATGACTTTATCAGTGGCGTATCTAACTAATAGCTAGGCGGGGCAGTGCCCCGTTGCCCTCAAGGTCAGGGAGCCCTCGAATCCTTTCCAGTAATCTTGATCGAACTGAACCTGAGAAATTTTCACTTTAATCATTTGCATGTGCCCACTTAATCTTTAATCAGGGCAGTTATGTTAAGTAGCTCAGCATTTTTAAAATATTTGTATATTGCATATTTTTATTTGATAAAACTTAATCAGTTTACATACCATTGGGGCCCCATTTTTTAATTTGCTCTAGGGCTATTGGTTTCGCCACTGGACTTCATGTTCACTACATACCGGTAGTCACCCATACACCTACGCCACTAGCCCCGACATTCCCTATGTAATCGATCGAACACGATAACAAAGCCAGTCTAAAAATATATTATTGCGTATATGTTTGTCACTTTATGCACTATTGGTTCATAAGATGCTCGTCGCTAAAAACACCTATGAGGCAGTATTTGCGATGCGTGCGTCACCGAGAACATTCATTATTTACTACACCAAACAAATCTTCAGCGTTCAACCTCCGTAGTTAAATGCCAGACAGATATTGTATGACCCCTGACTTCATGCCAATAATTTATTATTCGACCATTATGTACATATACTAATGTCCCGCATTATTTAACTTATTCAACTTATTCAACTAAGTGGACACACGGTGGGCGCATATACCAAGACATCACAACGCCCCGACGACGCTCGCATCGTGCAGGTAATCAATATAATAATGGGAAGAGACATAATCGTACGCCGGACAGTAATAAAAAAAACTAGGCGTTATCACAAAACATGTGGGTGCAGATGATTCGCCTAGAGATAAAACTCGCCGTCCGTCCATAAATGTCTGCACCCTCTGTACCGGTTTATCTCGATTTGTGGTGTTTGGAAGCGTTTTATGTCAGTACAAGTGATTCGCAATAAAAATGTGACAGCATTTACCGGCGGACGCTTCCGCTTCGCGAGTTCTAACTCCCCGGAAACCCCGCCTACGGCCCTCACCAAGGGTCGGCGGGAGTGAATATGAGCTTCATACAAGTTTTGAGGGTATTGGTTGTTATAAGGGAAACTTCGGGACTCGGGCGGCTAGGCCTAGAAATTCAGTCGATCAAATTTAATATCAAAATAAAAAAAACTGCATTATAATCCCGGGTCGACGGCGACAGATTTACTTTTGGAAGCGATCGCAATCAACACAACTGGGAGCATTCCGTGATCACGCCAACTCAGGATAAATTTTGGACGTGGCTCGATTCCTGCCGACCTGGAGGCGAGCCGTGAGCCGCGGGCAGGAGGTGCGGGGTCAGCGGGGTCACAGGTCCTTGAGCAGGGCGGACTTGGCGTTCTTGAGTTTGTCGAGCCGCTTGGTGAGGTGGCTGTTCTCCGTCTCCAGCTCCTCCACCCGGTTCAGCGCCTCGCGCGCCTGCAACGTCCGACCGCGTTAGTCGTGCGAGCTACGTGCCGGCTCCGGACATGCGTTTAACAGGGTTTACACAATATGCGTTTAACTTTTATTACCACTGAACCCCCTGTGATCTGACAATTTATTCTAGACATATATTTCAGAATGATTTAAATCATGCATAAAAAAAGATCCCGAATTGATTTTATGTCTTATTCCGTTCGGATCACACAGGGCGTCGGATTAGCGGGAGCCACCTGCATTATTTGAGTTGCTATGTACAACATGCGGGCCAGGGCTGCCTGTTTACTTTTCACCGCTGACTTGAAATTGATCGACAACCCTGGCTGCGTTATTTTAAGGAAGTCTAGTTTTGGGCTGCGGTTCCGGTTATGGGCTCATATATATGTACAAGAAATTATTCGCCAGGGAGGGTAGCTCGGGATATTATCACAGAGAACACAGCGGGGGCATCGCACACGCGGGCTTCACCATACCGTTAACTATCGCCGTTATTGATAGCGGCCCAGAAGTCAACGACTTCCTGCAAATAAATCAGCAGCAGCTTTATTGCCAAATTACTATTACACATTGCGGTGAGGTACCAGCAGAGTAGCATAGTACCTCCCCCTGTACCAGGTGTCGTAAGAGGCGACTAAGGTACCAGAACCGACAGATAGCGGTATATCCATCCGAAATAGTGAAGCTCAAATGGACAGGGCGAGGATGTGCAGCAGCATTCTCGTCGCGAAAACTGTACTCTGCGATTGTAAACACGCTTGCCTAGCGCGTCAATTATGGGCAAAATTCCCCCTTTCTAAGGGAATACCTATATATATATCCAGTACATGGCTGCATATATCCATCCGTGGACTTCCAATGACTGGTATAATGATTATACATTTAATAACTATATAGGAACTATATAACATAGAACCGAATTACTAGTATCATACTCATCAGGTTTTACACTATAAAGGGTCGATGTCGAAAGGGTCACGTCCGTCCTTGTGGTGCTGCGGGCCCACTACATCACGGGGCGAGACGTACCTCTGTTTGCAGCCGGCGTCAATCTTCCTTCAGTTGCCCCTCGCGATTGTCCTGATATTACGGGCAGGTTCACTCCAGCTCGGGGCGAGACGCAACGCGCGATATATATCTTTCAGCTGACCCTCGCGTGCGTCCTGGTAACTCTGCGGATCCACTTCAGCACATGGCTGGACATACCTCTCTTTGCAGCCGGCGCCGCTCCTGCTTCAGTTGCTCCTCGTGCTCATCCTGGTGGTCCTGACGCGCCCGCAGACGAGCCACCTGCGCTTCGAGGCGTGCTACGGCGGCCGCCTGCAGCGCCGCCTCGGCCTCCGCTCGCGCCGCTCGCCCTTTCGCCTCGGCTACGTATCTTCGGAGGGTTTCCACTGAAAACAAATTTGATGCGACCGTTACTCGTTATGTGATATTTTTTCTATTTACATAAAGCCGATGTCGAGGGATCAATTCGCTAAAATTAGCTTGGGATTTTCTTTTATTCGCCCACGTCAACAAGTATGCATACAGTCCGCGAAACATCACATGGATATCACTAGCGCGTTGCCAACCTAGTGACTTGATGATATTATGCCACATTAATATCACTGCCTTTCACACCCTACAAACCGGAATTCGAACACTGCGATTTGGAGATAGAACTAGGTGAGAGTGAGGTACCAACGCAGACGACATTCTCGTAAGGTCGAACTCAAGCAAAGTATGATTGTATTTGTTACATTCACAATGTGAATTAATGTTTTCAATTAAATTGAGGGTGACAAAGTGGGAGTAGCGGCTCACGTTCGTTCTCGTGGTCCTGCTCGTGGTGCGCGGCGACCCCGTTCTGGCGCGCGGCGCGCTCGTCGTTGAGCTGCAGCTTGAGCTTGCGCACCTCCGACTCCAGCGCCTGCTTCGAACCCAGCAGCTTCTGCAACCGCACGTCTGGAAACGAACCGCGGTCACGTCATAGACGGAATTCACGTCCAGCGAGCTCACTTTATACGTTTCATAGCAAAAGATGCGCCAGCGGCGTTCACGGAATAACAGCTCGACCTCTAATACTAAAGCTGCACGAGTATAATGCTCTTTCGAGTTTAGAAAATATGTATATATAAATGTTCACTCGATGCTTTGTAAAACAATTCGGTGTTCGACGTTTCTGATGTCTTCCGGCGACCGTTTCCTTGGGATTGAAGTATCTAAAAATCTATTATTAATGCTTTAGCATACAGTCCGCGTGATAGTAACCATCACGGCAGCCTACAGACGCTCGTAATATCACGAGGATATCACTAGCGCTTTGTGACTTAAACATATTATGTCACATTACTCAGAATTTCAGCTGCCTCTCTCATCGTTCAAACCGGAACAAAGCAATGCGACCTGTGCTATTTGACGGTAGAAATAGGTTAGAGTGAGGTACCAGTGCGACCTTTGTATGAGGTCTACCGCAATTATAAAGTAATTTCATTATCTGTAACTTCAAACTATTAAATTATTCCACAGGAGGAGAGTGCGCCGGCGACTCACCGAGCGTGCCCTCGCCGGCGTCGTTGAGCATCTGCTCGGACTGGTGCGACACAAGCGCCAGCGGCGGCACGCTGCCGAAGCCGGCGCCGGGGGCTGCGCCGGGGGCCCCGTCGGCGGCGGGCGCGGCCTCCACGTAGGCGAAGCCGGCCTGCGCCGCGGCGTGGTCGCGCGCGCGCACGGCGTCCCGCGCCGCCGCCACGTCGCGCTCCAGCGACACGTGCTCGCGCCGCAGCCGCTCGTGAGCCGAACACTTCTCTTTGTGTTCCCGCTGGAACGAGCGCAGGACTTATTTATTACGCCGTTCCATTTAACAGTAATAATAAAGATATATTTACATAACATCTCATACATTGACTCCTAGGTGAGTCGCTTGAAGGACTTGTGTTTAGGATATCAAACGACAGAGGAATCATAAACATGTTACTTAAATCCCTACTAATATTATAAATGCGAAAGTAAGTAACTTTGTCTGTCTGTCTGTCTGTTACGCTTTCCCGCTTAAACCTCTCAACTGATTTTGATAAAATTTGGCACAGAACATTTTAAGACCCTGAGAAAGGACATAGGCTATTTTTTAATTCTAAATAAGGGTTGTAAAGGGTCGAAAGGGGGGATGAAAAGTTGTATTTGTGTATTTTAGAGCTAGAAACTTGAAACTTATTTTTCAGGCCATTGATTCGATATAAATAAACATGACATTCATCAACATGACAGTTTATATAAGTTAAGGTAAAGAGGTATGGTACCTAAAAAAACTATTCCACGCGGACGAAGTTGCGGGCACAGCTAGTACTATATATTTTAAATACCCAGACACAAAACATACAAAAATATCATCATATTTTTGTCCTGGGTATTTAAAATATATGTATTTCCTGGGGATCCTCAGGATATTTAAAATATATCCCGGAGATCGAACATTTGGCGCACACTATAAATGAACTTTTCGTATACCATCCGCGCCATCAGGCCTGCCTAAGAGCAGTCTGCAAGCCAGCAGAATTAGATTCCTAAAATATATTATTTTCTAATTTTCTCTAATACGTAAAGGAATTTGAGATCCTACCAGACAATTCTTTTTACCATTTAAGGCCACTTTTGATGCCGATGTGGCCATCGAAAAGCTCCTAGGGAACGTCATCCCAGGCCATTGTCAGAGTTTAGCTTTGAAGATCTAACATATAATAAGTATTCAAAGTCCCACAACAAATGACGACCTTCATTATTTGCAATGTACGTGTATTCATTGCATTAAGTGTGACATGGTTATGTCAATAAGGAATGACGCACATAACACGGCTGAGAAACGGGTAATTAGCATCGACGTCTCTTCGGCAACGTGTCCATATATATTTTTACTTGCGACAGCTCTAAACTATTCTTAAACGTTGATCGAATGATATTTTAAAAATAATAAGTTTTACGGCAGCTGTGATGATTAATTATCTGGTGAATAAGAACGTGACATGCAAGGGCCGATACGAACGCTAAATGCTGTTCGCAAGTGCAAACTTTTATATATTAAGTTTATTCATTTTAAGAGTTATATGAACATGTGGGACATCCTAGGTTGGGCACTAGACCATCCTGGGATGGACACGGCCCACTCGCTCTCCCCCTCTATATACGGCTTCTCGTCGCAATCACCTTGTTGTTCTGTGAGTTCCTTGTGCCACTTGTGTTTTCTCGTTAAAATATTGTTTTTAATAAAATGTATTTACTTAATGAAATAAAAGAAGAACTGGACCTTTATTCTTCAAGTAGATTTTCATGCAATGCAAAGCTTGAGTGTCTGCGGTCTCTCATTCATGGAATCAGGCTTAGACGGTATTTGAAATTTCTCCCTCCGAAACTTTTTTTAAGTTTGTATGATCTCATATACGTGCATACGAACCTTATGTAATGGGAGGGTCTGATGACCTGTATTATGTCTAAGAATCCACAAAGACACCAGTCTCTCACAAGTAACATTATAAATAAATGAAGTACAGTCAAACCCGATTGTAACGACAACGACCGCCATTACAGCCGGATTGTAAGGTCCCGCCTGAATCTCTAGGAAACTATTCAGTAAACATACCGCCTATAAGGAAATCAGATACAGCGACATATCGCTCACAATGACAAAATTATTGATATTCATGGACTACAACGACCAACCGCTTCTTGTCCCAGCAAAACAAAACAACAACAACGATTTTAAATCTTATTGATAAGCTTTGAAGGAATAATGAATAATGTTGCCATTAACGACTAGTTTAATACTTATACATTATACGTATGAATCGTAAAATGCAAAAAAATATTTGAAATTGGGCTTCAGACTAAAATTACTGATTACTTTCATAACTAGTGTATTCTAATTATTTCTAATTAAATATTTTATTTTCTGCCATTTTATTTGACAACAAGTTCACATACATAACCTATTCCAATACTAGATAGACACCTTTCATAATATAATACACAACTAAAAATAATAAAAAATAAATCTATCTAATATAACTACATACATGTATGTACATATATTATGTGTTGCTTATAACAACTATCGGATATAACGTCGGCAATATCAGGTTTCGGCTGTATTATTATTACAGAATTCAGAAGTGAAGTTGTATTGGATTGCGTGCTAGATGGATAAATACATTGTTTTTTCTTATATAAAATACACTAAGTTTGGATATCACCTAACCCGATCAAAGATAAAACAGCTTTCAAATCCTTTGTATAAAACATAACGTCTACGTTTCATTGGATATGTATAAGGCGGCTAACCTGTAGTTGTGCGTATTCCTCCTGCAGTTCCTCTATCCGGTCCTTGAGCAGCTCCAGCTGGTACCCGAGTGCTGCCTTATCGTTGTCCAGCTGGGCATTCAGAATCATCGCCTTGCGGAACTTCTCCTCCACTTCTTTCAGTTCGTGCTGATTAAACAAAGACAAATTATATCCATCAGTACCGTGCACAAATATAATATTAATATATATCTTTAAATAAAAGCAAAACCTATTTATATCGTTATCATCATATCTATACTAATATTATAAAGCGGAAGAGTTTGTTTGTTTAAACGCGCTAATCTCAGGAACCGCTGGTCCGATTTGAATATTTTTTTTTATTGGATAGTCCATTTATAGAGGATGGCTTTAGGCTATATATACCAATAGGAGACCAATATGAGCGAAGCGTCATTGAGAAATGTGGCAAAAACGGGAAAAATTATCACATTTGAGGTCTTTCGTCGCATGCGCTGCATAAACGGCTTAAGTTATTCAAAAACTATGTATGAAAAAAATATTCCTTTTTTAATTATAAAAAGAAAGTTCGCGACAGTATATGTCTATCTCTCAAGATTTACTCATAATAACATTATTTGTCGAAGAAGGCTTGCTACCATTATAATGTGCAAGCAGGCCGCGCGGCGGCGGGTGAGGGGGAGGTGGGCCTCGCCCCACCGCCGTGCTTGCCACTACCACTCGCGAGTGTATCTTTGCGAGGTACCATGCCGCGCGGCTCAGACGCGTAGTCAACTCCCTACGGAACGGTTGAATACAGCGTGCTTTATTTTAAACAAAATTAAAAATATAATTTATGCCGAAGTACTTTGACCCATTTTTTAAAAACATTATTTAAAAAAAAATTCCGACTACCACGCGAACGGAGTCGCGGGCACAGCTAGTAAGCTATATTGCAAGTCCACTGTTAGACATAGTCCTCCACAAAAAGGAGGGATTATGCTCATAATTACCGCGCTGGGAATGTTGGCTTTCACTGAGCTTAGCTTTCGCTACGAAGACGCTGCTGCCTATTCCCGCCCTATGCATTTGAGTTGCGCCGTTTCGGGGTGGTATACAGCCATCTGTCCTGTGTACCTCAGTCGCCTCTTACAACACCTGGTACAGGGAAGGTACTACTGCCGATATCCCGCAGCTTTTTATATATACATATATATTAATAACCAAGCATATGCCAAAACAATTCACAAACTATATAGTCACAAATTATATACAAAATATATAAAAATTACAACCATCAAAAATACACAAAACAATTTGAAAAAGACATAAAATAATTGTAATAAAAATAAACGATAATGCAATAAAAATCTATTATTTGGCTTTGCTGTCTGTTACTGCAATGTCGGATGTAAGAATAATCCACTCACTCCGCTATCATGCAAACACGGTAAAAAAAACAATTATAAAGATAAACAATTGGGAACTGACCCTCAGATCCTTGATGCTGAAGGTTTCATCGGAGGAGTCTTCGGAGCTGCGGCGCGGCGAGTGCGTGAGCCCGCCTGGACTGAGCGCCGCCAGCCGCGATCCACCGCGCCG
The DNA here is from genome assembly GCA_020976665.1 of Heortia vitessoides. Classification (NCBI taxonomy): domain Eukaryota; kingdom Metazoa; phylum Arthropoda; class Insecta; order Lepidoptera; family Crambidae; genus Heortia; species Heortia vitessoides. Next base: position 1,978,613 of record JACJUM010003085.1, read on the forward strand.
GCCAACTGTCTCTATAAGCAACACAAGGAAATTACGACCACACGTTTATGGGATTCGCCGAATCCGCCGCGGAGTACCGGCGAAGTAGAATATTACCCGGTGTCGTAAGATACGACTCAGGTACTGGAACTGACAGATGGCGGTATATCAATCTGAAACTGCGTTAATCAAATGCAATAGGGCGCAAAACTCCGTCTTTATTGGAGAGGCCTATCTCCAGCAGTGGTCGTCAAATAAGTATACAGTCGGCGTTGTAAGCGTCGCTGCAATCTATAAACGCTCGTAAAATCACAAGGATATCACTATTACTTGCCAACCTTGTTGACTTGAATATACTCGTATTATGTTACATTGTATAGTAATTTCACTGCCACTCTCACCCTGCAAACCAGAACACAGCTATGTAGCTATGCGAACATTTTTATGTAGCGGTAAAAATAGGTGAGAGAGTACTAATGCAGACGATCTTTGCATGAGGTCTACCGCATGTGAAGACGGACGATAGATGGTGATGACATATAGACTAAATAATTTGCGCTTAGGAGCTCGTGCCCTGGACAGTTCTACATTAGCGCAGGACCATGGTTAACTTGTTTGTTGTAATTTGATTTTTAACTAGCGCTTATTGGTTAACAAAGAAATATAAACGGATCAATAAAAATACGCCCGATATCACACGAATTCTTATCTAAGATTACATACGCTTTAAAGTTTATACTTGGTGATATATATATATATATAAAATACAGATATTCAAACATAAACACGATCTTTCTTCTATATTTGTTGTTGCGCAAAAATCCAAATTACGCTGGTGATACCGCGGAGCACAGCTAGTGCTAAGATAATATAATTATCGTATACTATCGATAATTGCATACACTTAAATAGACTATAGACAATAGTATTGGTGTTACAAAGGTGTCACCTACCTAGTGACGTGAAGATATACCACATTACACATTGTATAATTGTATAGGCTATATGTCTTTAAACCGGATCACATCACAGTAAAACATGGGTGATATAAGCATATTATAAGATACATAAACTTTTAAGGAAATTCAATTTATTTTATGGCTTTTTCTTAATATCAATAACCGCTTTTGTTTTTTTTAATTTCCTAAGTTCAACTTTAAGTTCTACCGTGGCATCAGTGCTGCAGAAACAGCTCGAAGTTTTAATGATGTGTACGGCGCTGGTGTCGCAAAAAAAGTACGGTACGATATTGGTTTCAACGTTTTCGTTCTGAAAATTTCGACCTTCATAACCAACCTTATTGACGGCCGGGAATCAAAGTGGAAAATGAAGCATTAGAGGCTATTGCGGAAGGGGATCCGTCACAATGCACTTCAGAGATAGCAACAGGCTTCGGGGTAAGTAAACATCTGTATTAAACCAAAATTATCATTAAAGCAATTCGGGAAAGTAAAAAATCTTAAACGTTGGGTTCCTCATGAATTGGGTGAATCGAAATGCAAACACGAGTCGGCTGCTGTGTTACTTTGCTAAACCGACACAATAATGAAAGGATTTTAAATCGAAACATTACTTGTAATGAAAAGTGAATAATGTACAATAATCGGAAGTCGTAGTCGCAATGGCTGAATCCTGGAGATCTAGTCAAATTCTACCTTAAAGGAAAATTGGCTCATTAAACATTACTTGTGAGTGTTTGCTGGACTAACGACGGTGTCGTTTACTGCAGCTTTCTATAATCTGGCCAAACGATAACGGCAAATATCTATTGTCAGCAACTGCAAACCATTTAGAAAGAACTATCTGCTAAATAACCGATATTGATCACTTTGGTTCACTGCTGCCTTACGACAACGTAAAACCACACACTGCACAACAAACAACAGGTGTACAATACAGGTGAGCTACGACTACCAATTTTTCCAGAATTTAGACAACTTCTTACAAGGAAAATAAATCAACTCCGATGCGGCAGTCCATACAGCCTTCAAAGGGGGGTCAATGAACCACATACGTTATGACAAAAGTGCATATATTGAATAATAACATAAAAGAATATAAATAATACTATATATTCCTCTCGTACAAAACATTAATTTAATATGTAAAGATCTAATATTATAATAATAATAAATTCCCTCAACATCTAGTTCGCTGAGTCGTATCATTTAGTACATAATTTGTTATGCATAAATCGCTACGTCTCCGTGATAAATCGCTAAAAGCTCTTGCCTGATGGACATGAGAGACATCAAGAGGAATCCAAACATAAATATCATCATATAACATTTCTCCTAGATGAGGATCGAACCCAAGACCTTCTTTGGCGCACAAAATAGGAACACTACTATCAGCGCCATCGGGCCAGTCAACGAAGAGTATGCAAGTGTATCGTTTGTGATTGTAAGAGGACGACTAAGAATGCCTACATTTACAGAAGTTATGACGGGCAGGGAGACGAAGTTAGTGTCCTCCAGCCTTTGCTAAACACACCTGCGTACATGTCGTAGGCGCGGTCCGCATTGTTCTCCTGCTCGCGCTGTTGCCGCTCCAGCTCCCGCATGCGGATCTCGCGAGCCTCGGCCCGCGCCGCCCGCCGAGCCGCGAGCCTCTGCTCGGCCTGTGGAAATACAACACCAATGGTCACCAATCTAACATATCTTTTCCGGATGAATCTAATGCTCTACTCGGACATAAATTCCAGAGTCATAGATTACATTTTTCACACGTTCTAGAAGACTTGCGAGTTCCGAACGGTTAACTCAAACCTTGTTAATACGTGAATTTATAAAAGTTAAATTATAATAAATTCCCACAACATCTCATACATTGACCCGACTCCATAATAAGTCGTATAAAACATTTGCGTTACGGACGCCAGACAATAGAATCACAAATATACTACCTAAATACACATGACATATTTAACACCCAGACACAGAACAAACATTATCATATAAATATTATCATATAAATATTTGCTCTGGGTGGGAAATATTTGCTCGACCCTACAACCCTTAGCGCACAAGGTAGGATCACTACCATCTGCGCCATCAGGCCCGTCAAAAGTTAACGTGCCCTGATACGTGAAGTCAGTTTCAATATTAATCGTGAAATAAAATATAAACCGGCACTTATATCGATTTTTTAGCTTGCGCTACGCGGTATGGCGGTGACGTTGTTTGTTCTTATCTGCATTCTTTTCTTGTGATTCGTCACTCACTAGCTTTCCAAGTCCGCCAAAATAAAACAGTAAGATGGCGCTGTTTGGTATCCGTAGACAAACGATCCTATTAGAAATCTTTTAGAGTTGAGAATAGACTCCCTAGACGATAGGATGCTAGTAAGCATTAACCCCCGTTTTATCAGCATCAGTCCCCTGACTTTTGTACAGACTTAAGAACCATTTGTGAATATAGGGGTTAACTCAAGTTGACCTTTAACCTCGCTCTCTAAAATATGCATACAATTTACAACAGTACGTTCGGAAACGACAGGACGCGTCAAAAGACATCTTTAAATATCAGTTTAAAAATACATCATCTATCCACACTGTCAAATACCAAGAATGCGGTATTAGTGGAATTGTTATAAATACAACGATAATAATCAATTGCCGCGTGGTACCGGCTAAGTAAATAGTACCTCCCCTTGCACAAGGTGTCTCAAGAGACGACTAAGCTACCAGAACTGACAGATGGCGATATATCCATCCGTAACAGTATATCCCAAATGTACAGGGCAGGGAAAGGTAGCAGCATCCCGTCGCAAAGCCATGCTATACGATTGCCAACACGCTTGCCCTGCGCGGCAATTATTGGCCAACTTCCGTATCGTGGGGAGGCCTATGAGGGGTATTTAATGACTTATATGATTATAAATTCTATAGTCTATCATGTCTGAGAGTTTAAGTATGGTGCCTAGGATCGATTAGAATGATGCGCCTATTTTTCAAGTTCAGTACAATTAGAATCTTACTCGAATCATTATTTACTGATACCGTATGGTGTATTGTTCAAAATCAGTGCATGCATTCCTACAATAATATAGGATATTCATATTAATACTTGTTAAAAAAAATAAGAGATTAGTTTTAGAGTTAGATTAGTATATGAATAGGGTTAATCATAAAGTAATATAGCAGTTCAATATACAGTATAATTATTTATTTACGGCATTGTGTGTGTCGCCGCGTGCCGTCTAGCAATCTAAACGTATGTACGGAAATCGCAAGAAGTACATACAGTGTTAGAGTTACATAACATACTAGCAGTGCCCGCGACTTCGTCCGCGTAGAATTGTGACTTTGGGGGGTAAGGGTTTAGTAGCCTTCCTCGATAAATGGACTCTCCAACACTGAAGGATTTTTGTAATCGGACCAACGGTTCCTTGTGTCCTTGCTGTAATTAGCGCATTTAAACAATCTCTTCAGCTTTATATTATTAGTAAAGATAGCGATATATGATTACAAATTGTGGCAATACTAAAAATACAATACGTTTCTAATATGTATTTTTACATACAGAAAAAATCTTAACTCAAAACATAACTAGGTTACAGACAAAAATATGACCTACATTATTTGGTAAACGAAGACATATTAAATAAATTGTAAATAGTATTAAACTATCATCCATTTTTATATTCATGTCTTCATGAAAAATTAATGAAAAACGAAAAAAATAATCAAGTAAAATAAATAAATCGTTGCATCGCAGAAAATGTCGCTCGACGAACTCTCGGTACTTATACTCGTAAAAGAAGAAAGGAAAAAAATACATATAAAGATGTAAAACTAGCTTTGAGAGATAATCAATGAAAATTAGATACATATTCATACTTTCGGTTCGTCTAAGTAAAATATTATTCTCTGTTATGAAATAAAAAAAAAAAGAAAGAAAAGTAGTATGAATATTAAAAAAGAAGGGCTTGCGTCTTATTGTGTCTTGAAGTATTTTCGCTTTCAAAATAAACTGTATTTGCCCTAGATTAGTGATTAAATGACTCTCTAATATTCATGCATGTTTGGCAATTAAATAGATATTGTTCACAATAATAGAAGGCGTCGTGAATTGGTGATGCAACGCGAGCTGATCTACGTGGGCGACCATTAGCAATCTACGAGCTGCGTTTCTAATAGGACTAGCTTGACAAATAATCTTTATTATTACAAAAAATTATCTATTGGAACACGTCGGTATTATATTTTCTGTGGGTAATATATATATATATATTATTATACTTGAAATTCAGTATTATGGTTTTCATTGAAAGCATGAAACACATGTAAAATATTTTAGCGAAAAGTATCCCTAAAGAATCCTTCCATCCGTTACGAGGGGGGTGTGTGTAATGTTAGTATGAAAGTTCTACAACTTAAAGCGGGTTCAACCGCAGGGCTCTGCTAGTTTTATTATATTTATGGGTACACTATTCACAGTTCACACATCGTTACAAGTCACTCTTGGAAAGGTTTTATTACGTAGTTATTAGAAAATAAGTGTTTGATTTGATGATTTCAAAATGTACCGTGAACGTATGTTTTTCTAAACCGGACCATAATTCCCTAAATAAATAATAAAAACAAAGAAATAATTGAGTTAGAAGCTAAAATCTGCAACTTTGTGTGTCGGTATTGTGTAACTTACTACCCACTAATAATATATAAATCAATAATTCAACGAACGAATTTCACATAATCAATTAGATACCTACTAGGATTTTAAAGATACAACTTGAGGGTTAAACAAACATTTAGGTTAAATCATGTGTTTTCCATACTTCGATAATTGCTAATTCTCACAAAATTCTATATAAGTTTCAGGCAACAGATACATACGTAATTTTACATAAGGTAGACCTCATACAAAAGGTCGTCTGCATCGGTACCTCACTTACCTCTTTCTACCGCCATATAGCACTGTTGGTATTGCTGTGTTTCGGTCTGAAGGGTGAGAGAGGCAGTGAATTTTAGTCAGTAATTATTAAATTAATATCCTCAAGTCACAAGGTTGGCGACGCGATTGTGATATCCTTGTGATATTACGAACGTCTATAGGCTGCGGAGACGCTTACTATCGCGCTATATATATGACGCGGACTGTATGCTTGTTTGTCAAGTTGGACTTATAAAAAAAATAATTGAAAAACATGAACAGCAAGTAAATGCGGGCGACGGGAAATGCAGGACGTAACGCGATAGTTGGCTTGATAGCGGGCGCTCTCGCGGCGCATGGGGAGATATGGACATCAAACAATGTTCAAACAATGTTATTGTTTACTAGTATTACGACAAGTATCTATCGTGAGCTACCACCAGAGTAGAATAGTACCTCCTCCTGTGCCAGATGTCGTAAGAGTCGACTTAGGTAACGGAACCGACAGATGCCGATATGTCCATCCGAATCAGTGTAGCTAAAATGCAACAGGGTTGGAATGGGCAGTAGCATTCCACAACCACCACGCTTGCCCAGCGCGGCAATTATGGGCAAGTACCTCCTTTTTTTGGGGAGGGATGTCCAGCAATGTATGTTTTACGGCTGCTATGATGATGATGATGATAATAAATTTCTATTTCGTCTGGTAAATAATACAATTTTATACCATTTATTCTTTTTTTTCATACAAAATGGATGGGTTGTTCCCGTACATATCCGATCCTGTCAATTATAAATACCTATTTTTCTTATTAGACCAGGTCGACAAACAAGCACACAGTCCGCGTAAAAATGATAAGAATACATAGATTTCGGTGAATATTTATATAGATTACCAGCGTCGTAGTTATAATATTTTAACTCGATGAAAAATATTGTGTTTTCTTAGGGTTAGGAGAGAATTTTAGAAATCGCTTTAATTAAGTTTATTTGTTTTAAACGTACCAGTCTTTCGTTTAGTCTTGAGTTTATTTGTTTTAAGTTACCAGGTCGACAAACAAGCACTTAGTCTGCATGATAGTAAGCGTTACCGCAGCCTATAGACGCTCGAAACATCACAAGGATATTACTAGCGCGTTGCCAACCATACGACTTTAAGATATTTTATCTCATTACCCAGTAATTTCACTGCCTCTTACTTACATAGCTTCATTTAGGTAAGGATCTCTTTTATTTTAATATAACATAGCCAACGTTACTCGGTAAAGAGTTTATGAGACAAATTATGACATACTAATTAAATATATATCTCTTTATATATAAGCTACATCAGCTGACTCAGCAAAATTCATTACTACCTATATTGTCCGACTTTTTTATTACACACTGAGTTGGCAAACAATCATAGAGGCCGAATGATGGCAATCGTCATCGCACCCTACATGCGCTCGTGTCATCACAATGATATCACTAACGCGTCGTCAACCTTATGACCTGAACATATTATGACACATTACTGAGTACTTTTCTTGCCTCTTTTACTCGTCGAACCGGAACACAGTAATGCGAATTGCTGTTTGTCACTCGATATAGGTGAGTGAGTTAGGTCACAAAGGTCAAAGCGTAGGTAACCTTTGTGACCATTACTCGTTCAACCATGATAGATTCTTAAAATGACCATCATACTACCCGAGCGATACGATATGATAACGCAGAATAAAACTAATATCACATTGATAAGTCCAAGGATATTTAAGCATTGTATTTGCTACAAAAAAACTGTCTACCAATTAGGCTGTATGTATGTGTGTCTAAACAAACTCTTCTTCAAAATGAGTAATGTAGCAATAAAAACACATATGGCGACCGCAGTCCAAACTCGCTACAATGGCGTCCGCGCGGTGGCTGTGGGCAAACAGCGATCATGACATCATCCTTTAACTTGCGCATAAAAGAGCGGGTCATTCCCCAAACGCGAGAATTTATATAACACTACATTCCGCCCGCGAGTGCTTGCTAGCGGGAGATTTAGTCAATGGTTCAAGTTAACCACATAAAACTTATCTGTTAAGATTAAATGAGAATAGGTAACAAACAAATAGACATAGAACTCATAATAAAACTACTCTTTTAACGGCTTTAAAACTTTGTTTGCTTAACATTTTACTTAAAGAAATTTCTACAAGAAACTTAAGAACGGTTGCCGCAAGGTGACCAAATCATCAAACAAAATATGTAAAAAGTTAAATAAGCCGCGTTTTAAAGCCGTTAAAAGAGTCGCTTTATTATGAGATGTGAAAGCAATATTAAAAAACGTAAGACATAGAAGTATTATACTAAACATTTAATGAAATTTGTTTAATAGGTTTCAATCAAGTCATTCCTCTGTACAGTAAAAGTTTAAATATCCAACCTCATTCAATAAACAAATCCAAGTTCCGATACGAACCTTGTAAGATAAAGGATACGTGATCAGATTTATAAGCAGCCCTCACGTATCATGTTAATGATATGGTGACAGTCGACGCTGGTGGATGTTCCGTAAAACCAAGGTGACATTACCTTCATCTTCATCAGATTTTCTGGTGGTTCGTGTAAAAGACCAGTAGTAAATTTAGTTTCAAGATCGGTTCAGTGAAGGCAGACAGACACATTTAAAGATAGACTTGCCAAACGATCAGACTCTACATATAACTATATCATAACAATTAGTAAGCAATTAAAAATATTATATGTTCAAAAATACCTGTGGCTAGGCCTAATTGAATGGAAAATATTTTCACGATAGTGGTAGATTGTGTCCGGTAGGTACTTCTCTCGCTTACTTTACTCGCATTAGTACTTTCATATACAATTGTTTATTCTTGGAACTTGACTTGGTCCTTCTTTGATACCTCTTCTACCTGGTTGGATATCCGCTTAGGTAGTCCTGTACCCACTCTTCCCATTTACTTCCGCCCTATATATTTGTGCTGTCATTTTACTTTCATCCATCCTTCCTACATGTTAAAACCATCTCAACATTCTTTTCTCTACTGTTGTCCATCTTATTTTACACCACGTCGTTTATTAAGTGAGGGACCGGCAGAGCAGAATAATACCTTCTCATAAACCAGGTGTCGACTGAGAAACTATAACTAATAGATGGGAGTATATCTATTAGAAATAGTGTAGCTCAAATCCACAGAGCGGGATGGGTCGCGAAATTCCCCGTTTCTGGCAGAGGCCTATGTCCAGGAATAAATATAGTTTTAAAGGTGTGTAATACATAGAAGGTGATGCAGGAATTATCTTTAAATCAAGTCCAGTGAAGCACACATCCGGCTCAAAGCTAACAATCGAGCAGGCGCGAGGAATTACAAACAACAGTCTACGGATCGTGCCAAAATGGACAAGCGGAGGCCGATCAAAATGGGGTAAGTTCCCATAGATATCTCTCAGAGTAGTTTTCAAAGTGTGAACCCTTTGAAAAACTACACCCATGACAAGTTTGGTTATAAAGACACAGCACAGGGATCAATCATTTTTATACCATCATGAATATGCATGTAAGGTTTGTATGACTTGACAAGTATATAGTTTAAATAATTTTGCTCAAGAATATGCTTCAATTTCTTATATTAATATACGCAGACGGCGACATTCCACACATAAAATATCACAGGTTATATAGGTGACTGCTATTTTTTTAAATAAATTGTTGTCTATTGTCTATTATCTATTAATAATATTTATTTTTGCATAAATAATGAACAAAAGTTCATATTTAAAATTTTCTGCATAACACACGGTGGAATATAAACTTGACGTGTACTTAAATGAATATCTTTTTATTAATTTCTAAAATTAAATGGTACCGATGATTTGTGACTTTAAAAGAACAGTTCGAAAACAAACACACGATCGGTGATCGAGTGAAGGACAAACAGACACGTTCCAGTTAAAGGACGATAATCCGCGCCGGTCCGTCGCCGCTATCAATAACTGTTTGTTTGATCTGTTGATACTTTAATTGGTTATGATGCGACTGCGTATGCGCAGATTATCTGTTCATGACGGCACATCACTAGAGACTAAATATTTACGCAAAAGGACACGCAAATATCTATAAAAGTATTAAACTTAAAGCACCTGCGATACGGATATCGGATAAGGGAGGAACAACAAATAAAATACTAAAATACATATAAATAAGACTCAGACATAGATCAAATACAAACATGGATCATATAAATATTTGTCCTGGGTGGGGAACGAACCAACGGCCTTTGGCCACAAGATACGATCACTGCCGTGTGCGCCTCGTCGTCTATATAGCGAAAGTACAACAGGCCTCAACGCACTGAATAATTTAAAAGAAAAAAATGAAAAACTAAATATATCCTTTAAAAATGAGTCACCTATTGCCTCTTTAATTAAAATTCCAAATTCGATAGCTTTAACGCCCAAGAGAACGGACAATTTTTTGCATGACTTGACAATAAACTTCCGGAAATGGCGAAACGACCTGATTACAGCGACCGCAACGAATAACACGTTTTTGCCTATTAGGTACTACTTTGATGAACTCTGGTGATGAACTCGAGCCAAAGCATAAGACAACTATTATGTTTTCAAATGTGCTTGTAGAATGTTTGCCTGTTTGAATAATGCCGTAAAATTGTAGATGATATCATTCAATAGCAAGAGGAAAATATAATAGTTATGCACGTGCTAAGCCAAAACAATGTTATTACAATATAATATACAAATATGTGACACATTATTAAGGGATACAATGACTTTAAGGGTACTTGGTAGGACTAATGATGGTCATTCTTGAATAATTACCCATTACCGGCCACTTCAAACTCTAAACCTGTTTTGTGACACGTTTGACAACAGTTATGAATAGATACGAGATACTCATTAGTATTCGTCTTGCATTAGGACAAGACTGTGACAAATATGTACACGTACAAACTAACAAAAAATCTGCATGAACACAGAACGTTTATGCATCCCAGATCTGTGTTAAGAATACATTTGAGTGTGTCAAGTACTCACATACAGTAAGATAGCTCTTCCGACTACTCGCAGAATAAGTTCGGGCGATGACATATCGAGAGTTAGTTGGATATCGGCGCCAGCTTCCACGAGGTCACCACAAGCCACAAAACGCAACACAAGTGTTGTGAGCTGATGTCACACGTGTACTGACTAGTCCGTGAGCCGACAATAAAAATATCACTATGCTATTTACATTTATACACCATTTAACAGCTGTTATAATTCATTTATCGTCATTGTACGTCAATGTCCATACTTCCCCCAGCGGCCTCATTAAAGTTTGCTACTCATTTATCCTGCTGCATACATCACAAGGTCAGTTCGCCACAACTCTTTGAGTACTACTACTTTATGTAGAAATAGAGACTCACGTCTCTATTTCTACATAATGCTCAAACTATATAGATGCAGGCGGTAGCACACAGCGCAGAGGTCAAATATTAACCTCTAACACCTCGCGACTTTAAAGTTTACGTTTCAATAAGACAGTCACGAATTTCGCAAGGCACGTGATTCGAAGTAAAAATTCTTACACATGAATAATGTCTATGAAATTCTGATAAATAAAGCAAACAATGTTCACCCGAGTAAACCCATCACATAATTGTGGCCTCCGAATCACGATACATATACTGAAAATTACAGCGATAAGATATGCTCGGCCATGTAAAATAAATTTACCGCACACTACAGATTAATATCAGAATGGTACAAACAGGGAAACACCACGAAAGGGAAAGGCTGATGCGAGGTGCAGTTAACAGGACACAATTATGACTCAACAGGTGAATCAATACCCAAATACGTTAAGATATCGATGACCAAGGATTTAAATATTCATTCAACAAAACATTTTCAACTTATGCGTATCTATTACGTACATGATTGTGTTGGTCTCCAAGAATTCCAACTATAGACGGATTTTGTTCTGCGTGGGAATCTCGTCGTTGGTCGTTCCCTAATTCATTATTACCGCAACTTTCTACATCGTTAGAGTATCCGTTTTCACAACCTTTATGACCATTCATCTTGGGTTGTTCGCTCAAATCATCGGAAGCAGGAGAACTGAGATTACGATTGTCGTCGTTAAGAACTGCGCTTATTTCCTGTATCTCTGTGTTCACTGTCTCGTTCACGGGAATATCAGATTTTTGCGATTCTTCACCCCTCTCTACCAGGATATCTTCGTCTGTATCTCCGAAGTCTCCATCTGTGAATGCACCACCACTCTCCTCGTCACTGTTATCAGGCGTCGCCATCTCGGACAGCTTGCCCATGATACAGATACACTTAAACGTCTACCGCGCACTGTTAAGGGGAATTAGACAATCGGTACCGCGCACTGTTTTCGCATTCCCCCGGTCTACCGCGTCTATCAACAAACCGTCGCGGCGAATTACGAGCAACTAACAGGTTGCAGCATCGTAAGTGCCACTTGAATAGAAAGGAAGGACGCAATTTTTGCAGTAGACCTCTCGCGTTGCACCAACGAACAGCGATAAAACATATTATTCCGATACAGGTTATCTTATCGGCGTATTCCACTTCAATTGATTTCTTTGTTTTAGTTTATAGATTGTTACGATTTGGCGTAAAAAAGCGAATATGGGGAGTTCACTTGTCGCAGTATTAGATTGTTTGTTTTCGCGCGATCGTATGGGGCGGTGCTAGGTACATGCACGTGCGTGGCACCAGATGCGAGCGTGGTCGAGACGCACAAGCGCGCGCGGCGGCGACGACGGAGCACTGGCAGCCTTGCCGCGGCCGCACGTCGCTCGCCGCTAACGCCGCGTTCTATGTTATCGTTTTCGTAATCGAGTTGCACCGTTACCCGCGTACTTAGTGCTGAAGATGGAGCGGACGTGATTGAGTCTTTGGACAAATTGCGTAAACGGAGCGATTGAAGCTTTACTTACTGCAGCTCAAGAATACGAAGAATAATTTGAGACGTTGAGAAAATAATTTGAAACAAAATTTAGAACTCATTTTATCTACCTACATATTTCTAAAAATTACAAATACATATACGGCTTTAGTCATCAATACTATACTATATCACGTATTTTATCAATTCCACACCGATGCGGGTATTTGTTAAATTTTGGCGAAGCCCGCTTTGTAACTTAGTTGTAAAAAACCACTGTTGCAACAGAGATATACAAACACTAGGTACTCGCTTCAACTGCTAAAATCAATAAACTTATGATATAGGTCCCATTACCATAATTTTACTCATATAGTCGCGGACACTGTATGGCGTAAATAAATCTACTTTATTAGAAAGCGGCAAGTTTTTATTTAACAACACTACATAGTATAAAACGTGACTTTCCGCTGTCTGGCTGTCCCTGTATCCTTGGATCTTTAAAACAACGCAACGGATTTTGATGAATCTTTTTTAATAGATTGATTCAAGACAGTTAATATGTATAATACATGCATAATATAGTAAAGAAACACGGATAATTTTAGACTTTTAATTTGCGTAATATGAACATTTTTCTTGCGAATCTACTGAAAACCCTGGCTGAACCCGACGAGATAGATCAAAATATTGTGCACCTTAAAAGGGTCTAGAAAAAAGTCTGCGGTGGAACATGCCTATCTCTTAGGAATAACCCGCAATAACCATTTTAGCACCCGTCTTCTTTGCATGCATCTACAGTGCACCAGCGTGGGTCACTAATTAATATAAATAAATATACGCAGTCAGTTTTTCTGTGACTACCACAATAAACTAAGGTGATGATAAACCGCTAACCGCCCCGCCCGTTAGTTAGATCAACCCCCGGCGGAAGCCTAGACGTCGCTGACGGTGAATCACGTGCAAGGGCTCGCAGACGTCGCTGCTTCCTTACGCCATTCGCGGCTGATTAATAGCATATTGTTCTTGTCTGAGGACACCTCGCCCAAACTAAGCATTAGATAGATTATAGCCCTTAAATATAGCTTGATTTTCCAATCAACAGCTGTTATTACTAACTAAATTGTTTTTTAAATTAAGCTAATGGATTTTTTGTCTTAATATTACGTTGATTTTATATGATAATAATATATTCACACAACGTCTCATACATTGCCTGAGTCCGAGATCAGTCGTGTGAAGCATTTATGTTACAGTACATAGGAATCACATATGTAATACTTGAATACTAATTTTTAAAACCCAGACATAGAACAATACAAATATCATACAAATATTTGTCTTGTCTGGATACATACCTTAATACATATTTAACACCCAGACACAGGACAAACACAAATATTCATACAAATACTGATACAACCAATGACCCTTATGCTGCTTGCAGTATGTAACATGTAACGCTATTGACAAGAAACATAATTATACACACTCACAAAACAAGATATATTTAATAGAAAACCATTTATCATCAACTAATAAATAGGAAACAAAAAATTGAAGTAAAATCGCTTGAAGTAAATTCACTGCATTATTTTTGTCTGCGTTTTGACTTAGAAAACGGCATAATGGTAGGATTATGTAGGATTGACCAGAATACCCAGCACAAGCCGTAATATGTTAATGTCATGATACAAATCAATGACTGTACATCTTTATAATTAGTCCAATGGAACAAATTTATAAACAATCATAATTTTTTTCTAAGCACCTAGCTTTCCAACCATTCATATCGACTTTGGAACATTCCCACGGGATTCGATACGAAATTTAGGCAAATTTATCTTCCGCAGGATTTAGGCTATTCACGTGCCAAATTTCGTCTAAGCCCGTTCATCGCTCAAGCTGTGAAAGTTTGAAAGTAACAAATTGACAGATTCGTATACAAATTTTCGCATTAATAGTGCAAGAAGCCGTGAGGTACCGCCACAGGGTAATTATGGTGTCGTAAGACACGACTAAAGTACTAGAACCGACAGATGGCGGTATATCCACCCGGAACAGTGTAGCTCAATAGCAAGGGTGGGGATGGGCAGCAACGTCCCCGTCATAAAAGCTACGCTCTGCGGTTGCCAACACGCTTGCCTAACGCGGCAATTATAGGCAAAATTCCCTTTTTCTTGGGAAGGCCTACGTCCAGCATGTAAGTAAGCATTTTAAAAATAAAATTGTTTACGAAACTGGATATCACAAATTTCATAATCATTGGCTTCACAGGGACAAAATAATGACATTGAATTTATCACAGGAAAACTGCCATAATTAGAAACGATAACTCCACCACTGTGCACGTCATAGTTTATTTTTAACCACAGAGTTGTAATTAATGTTATACTATAATACACTATAATTAAATCAATTTAGTACAATTTGACACTGAATTATTATAAATACGAATTTTTCATGATTAAAATTTATCTTAATAATAAATCTAAATTGACAATAATCTTAACGTTCACTTTATTTATCAGTACATACTATACATTTATGTTTTATAGATTCTCATAAAAAATCGAATTGACCAAACATTATGATCTCTTTCGAGTTGTTCCAATTCCAAACGCATAAATTTAATTTTGACATATATAATTTATTCATAACACTGTATTGATGCTTCTCTATTAAATTTGTAAGTGTTATTTGGTGTGTACCTAATTAGCGTGACTAGCATTCTGACAAATAGATTTTTACTGTGAGTATGTCTATATAAAAAAATGTGAAAAAATTTATGATTTATCTACATGTTTAAAAATCTACATTAAGACTCACAGCCGACTCTTCGCCAACTAATAGCCGGCAATGAGATTAGTTCCTTGAGAACGGATCGGGCCAACTAATGGCCGAGCGATGCGGACGCGCGAGTGCGGGCGGCGGGCTAGAATGCGGGCTAATGAGCGTGCGCCTAACACGGCACTTAGCGATTGTAATGCATTGGACATCCCGTCCGCGACGTGCTACGGACCTCTCATTACACGTCAGTATACTAGCTAGTTCTGTTAGATAGTTAGAGCTACAGTCGCTGCTATACGATTACAGATTATCCAGCGATTCATTTCATGGTTAACCAGGCTGTTATTTAGTTTGTACTGCAAATAGATTTCTTGAAAAAAGGATTTATCAACTGAATAAAATTTAATTAATCTTATATATTACGTTTTTTTCCTATAATTTTCTATTAAAAGAAGCTTACTATTAAAAGAAGAAGAAGAATCTTTGTTAGAATGTGTCAGCCACAGAATTTGGGGGTACCAGAGTCTTGGAGTAGAGTTCAAATGTGTGAAACTCTCGCATTAAGATATTTACGTAATAACCCTGGAAGGTGTCGGAGCCGGCCTCCTGTGGTCGCAAAACAAAGGTGCAAGGACGTCACGGGAGATGCGCCACAACACAGCCGACGCACGCCACACTACTTGTCCGACCACTACACAACCTCTGCGTGTGATATCCAAGTTCCATTTTTACTGCTAATACCATATGTAATACAAATATTATAGATTGTCGTCCTTTGGTAAAATTTGATTGCGCGTCGCCAATTCTGTAAGCGCGTCGTGGGGTATCGCATGAGTGGAAAAGTACTTCCTCCTGCACCAATATATGTAACCACCAGCATAAGAATCGACTGAGGAACGTAAAACGTCTGATGGCAGTATAGTGAGGATGGGCAACAGCATCTCTATCGAAGGTGCGTTTTGCGATTGACACCCAGTGAGGCAATTATGGGCAAAAGTTTCCTTTACATTAAGGAGACGAATTTCTTGCTGTAGACATGTTACGACTGATAAATAATTCTTGTGACCTGAGGATATTATGTAATCATATCATATTTCGCTCTTACACTTTTAACAGGAATACAGTACTTGGATCTAGAGAGATTTTTAGAAGAGGTCTAGTGTTGTCTAGGGTCAACAGGGGTACCCATTTAAATCCAACAAAGAATCTTAAGCGTTCTTGCTAATATTACGCCGTGACAGTATGTTATTTTGCTGGATTTAGGGATGTTTATTGAGACCTTACTCCAGTCTCTAATAGCCTAACTACATTTTAAAGAAATGTATGACTTTTTGGTATAAATACATAGATAAAAACTAACAAGTACAATTTAATTGTGTTAACTGCAAGCTTAATAATGATGATACGACACTAATTTATTGTGTCGGAGACTTTCCTGCGACATCCCACGTGTAGTAAGATACACTATTGTTCCTCAGTCTTGCTCCAATTCTCTTAATACGTAATCTATTCTGTTGTTCTTATGCGTGCTATATGAGCATTAACAATAATTTTCAAGAACAATGACTAGTCCCAAAATAAAGATTTCTCTTAAGCTATGAAAACTGGAAATAATGGCGTTACAAATACCTAAAGACAACCCAATGCTTTTCACGAGAATCGAACCCGCAACGGATCGTCAAATAATTGAACAAATGAATTAGGATATTACTTACTCGTTTCTTTTCAACGCGTATATATTACAATATACGTAATTAAAAATTATACACTATAAAAATCAATACAATAGGCTATTCTCCAATTTCTTCATTTTTTTTTTAAATGTTCGTATATATCTGATAATTCATTATAATTTTTATTTCAGCAAAATATGACCGATTTATGCCGAAAAAAAAATATTAAAAATTTGTCGTAAAATATACGCGCCAAAATACCATCCGCCATTTTGGTGACGTCAATAGTACTAAAATATTGTAACCTCAAATTGACATTTGTCATTGACACGATATTGAGTTTGTCGGCTTTGTTGAGTTGTTTTTATTTATATAAAAAGATGAGTTTCTATAACCCGTATCGTTGGTGTGTTGCGTTAAATTGTAAGAATTCGACATTGAAGACTCCAGAAAAGTTATTTATTACTATTCCGAACGATGTTGTTAACCTCAAAATAAGAAAATTTCATTGAATTACACCTATGAATCACACAAATGATATTGTTGTGATAAAGTAATAGAAAGATTTACTTACATAGCTGTTTTTATATTTCTGCATTCGGCAGAAAAGAAATCTGTATTACACGCAAAGAAGTTTGTAATCATTACCGCATCTATCTTCGGTAAATTAGTACTTTCGGCTTTTACAAATCCGACGTCCATGTTTAATTATGCAAAAGTAGCGTAATAAAATACAAAATCTCTAAAATAAAAGGAATTATACACAAAAAAAGTAAAAAATTAAGGAACACAGTCAGTTGTTTACATTTAGATATTTTAGTGCTTGTGACGTCATTCTGGAAAAAAACATGGTGGACGGTGTTTTCGGTCACGTGACTTACAGATAATAAAACTCGGATTTTAATTTTGAAATATAAAATTAATCTTAGGTTTTTATGGAATAACGACATTTTTTTTCAATTCCTCACGTTATTATTTATTCAAGTAACATAATGTTATATTTTTTTGTTGATAGATGAAAATAGCCTATTATAAAATGGAACAGATCCGATATGATCCGTATCAAACGCAACACATCACACGACAATCAAAGGAACACTGATGGATACGAGGAAAAATTCGCGTGACATGCACGCAAAAAGTGCGCAAACGCAACTAAGAGCCCGCAGTGGTGGCCACGCAAAAAATTATCGAGGCAGGCGGCAGCCACGCGACACCGCGCAAAAACAGCGGACGATCACCGAGCGTTTGGAAATCGAACGGGATCGACGTACGCACGCGCATGCGTGCGCGCACCTAAATATCGTGACATTTGCAACATCTGCACCTCGGGCCTGCACCGGCCGGCGCCCGCGCACGTGAGTCGAGCTTTCGTAATAGCAAAGGTGAATGATCGACGCTTATTGATCATTGTGATGTACCGGCCACTTAATAATGTAAGCAGAAAATTTTATTAAGAAATATATTCTAATCATCTCGTCTTAAAGTTGTACAACGAACTTAATTTTTTTCTTTTCTTTTCTTTCTACTTGCCTTCAGAGCCGTCGAGTACCGGCGAAATAGAATCTCCTTGTGTACCAGGTAGTTTCAAGATGCGTCAAGGTTACCGCATGCGGATAATTGTCATTATATACCAGTGTTTCCAAATCTATTGACGAGGGACCCCGGTTTACGAGCAAAAAAAGAATAGCTTGTATTAAAATTGATTTATTTAACTAGCAGTGCCCGTGACTTCGTCTGCGAGGAGTTTATTACTCCTAGCCTTCCTTGATAAATGTAATATCCAACACTGAAAGAATTTTTCAAATCGCGTCAAAGCGCGTTTAAACAAAAAAACAAACTCTTGAGCTTTGAAATATTAGTATAGCTTAACATTTTAATAATTTATTTCTGCACAAGTTCATTAATCCTGGATCTAATATTGTCGCGCAAATCTGTTTTTCGACACTTACATACAATCAATATCTAGCGGTTATTTTGATTACCAATTAAAAAAGAAATAAAACATTTTTCCGGATACTGTCGGACGCTGTGGGCCACGGGCCATTGGTCGGAACCACTGATCTATATGAAAAGCGCGTTCGAGGAGCAGCTCAAATTCGAAACAGGGCATCGGGCAGCAACATCTGTCATGCTCTGGAAATGCCGCCACGCCTATTTATGGCGGATCGAACCCTCCATTTCTGAGGCCTCGTTTCTCTCACTCAGCAGAAAAGAGGCCCCCTTTTATGCAGAGAAGGGGGCCTCTGAAAGCTGGTATGACAACTTGTCTTCAATAATCTTAATTGCACGACGTAAAATAGTTTTGATTTAACATAAGTGCCGCAAAGTCAGATAGTAATTGATCAGTAAATTAACGACTGACGAGTATCATTATTGAAAGCGATCGCGTGATTGACAAAACCGGTCGGACCGCACGCTTCTGTTAACTCCGGCCATAAACTACAGAGCTGTATAATAAAAATGAAATCGAACTAAATACATACGATATTATTGTCTTACGTGATCGAGCTGATATAGAATAAGTTGCATAAACATACTTTCACTGTTTCCAACCGAAGCTCTTAGATTAAATAAATAAATATTACACGAGACTATTTGTAAATACTCACTAATTTCGGTCGAACCAAGCAGACGATTGACCGAGCTGAATCTTCATCGCTACTCTCTTCCAGACAATCAGATATAGAAGGTGAGCGACGCGGAGGCCACCTTGGAGCCTTCTCCGAACAAGGGGAAGGGACCACCAGCGGCGGCGGTAGCAAGGGGCCCTGCCCGCGCCACCAGGAAACCAATGCCGGCGCCACTCCCACTACCATCGCCAAGCCCAGTTTCACCATCATAACCATACACCGCAAACAACTACGCGGGCATAACTCAAGAGACGACGCTGTCGGAAGTGTCTAGCGACGCATTGTTCGTAAATAAAAACTTCTATTTTAGATCGGTGCAGTGTTCACACACTTTCAAGCGGGGTACGTGTCACCGAAACTGGCGGACGCAGATTATCCATCAACGTGACGCGAGGCCCCGCGGTAGTGCACGTGCTGCCACGATTGCGCTGAGCGGTTAATCTCGCATGTCCGTAATCACTGGCCACTTACTCGCAAAGAACTCGAAAAAAAGTCACGCCACGGATTTGCGAGTAATTGCAATCGGATGCGATGCGCGCAAGAAAGTTCAACATCCGCATTGAGCAACGGCTGTACGCGGCATGCACGGGACGGGCACAGCACAAGCGACTGCGAAACTCGATTGGAACCGTCGAAAGTTGAAAGGTGACTGGTCGGGTGCAGCATGGGACGGTGTTCTCTCGCGCTCGCGGCCGGCGAGTGGCGGTCGTTGACGCTGGAGGCGGCGCCGCCCCCCGCCCGCCCGGCCGCCCAGCGCCCCCCAGCCGCCCGCCTAAAAGGGACTACCCCCCTTGCCCTGTCTCGAGAGAATGTGGCGCGAAATTACACAGCGACTAGACATTTCTAAAATTGCAGCGAAGGGGTTGCACTGCTGTCTATTAATAAAGTAAGTAATAACTAATGTCGGCTAATTATAACGCAAGAATGCAGTTGCGGAGTCACACTCGCAGTTTGTTTTATGTATATATGCACGTGCAGCGCATCCTACGGTATCAACAATTTGGGTCAAACTAGTAAAGAAAATCATAAAACTTTTATCTGGCGAAGTACTCAAATCAAATTGATTATAAAGTTAGTTACCATACAAAATGGCACTCTTACCTAATTATAACAAAACAAACGACTCGCAGCACTGAAACACCAATTGGAATTACACGTCGCATGTTACATGGCCCATTGCATTTCGCAATGGGCAGTTACTTCCGTATTCGCATCAGACTTGGAGATCAAATAAATTTTGGTAAGCGAAGCAAGTACATTTGCACACATGGATTTAGATTAAGACGCAAGCTCTGCGTTCTCACACAGCACCAAGCTTCCATTAATTCTTAATTACTATATAATTAAAGATGTACAATCATTTTATTATTTCGTATTGATCAATTTTATGTGTGCAAGGTATAGCAAAATTGCATCAGCCAAATGAGGGAGGCGACTTGGCTGGGGGATGGGGGCAGACAGATCGATTCTGTGCTGACGTCAAAGACCGCCTGGATGGAGCTCCGGGCACTCAGGCACCAACTAAACTAGCTAAGTTGGTAGACTAAGGCTTTATTAGTGTAGCTTTATGTCTAATAAGGGAGTTAGTTTTAAGACCCGCCTGGTGCTGGCTAATTAGTTTAAGGTAGACCTAAATAAATGACCTTGTTATACCACTTATGACCGATTAGGGTCATCAGTGTCGTCTGTTTAACAAATATTATACTCATAATTGAAATATTGGTAACCTTTTTTTGGATTTCCACAGTACTAATAACTTCTTTGATGTCTCGGTAAATGTAAGTAATTATATGTGTTGTAACGGAGAAGATAATATATGCGTTATGATAATATATTCAATATAATGATATCGGCACAATACAGGACATCTTTACTAGGAGTAAGCTATTATTTGATTAAGATTGTGCCTTTGCATTGTGCATTGCAGTGCCAAATACTGAGGTACTGCAATGTATCTTTTAACAGTATTGTGAACAATAATTATCTACTCCATGTATAGAAATATAAAATAAAAGATAATAACACTGATGCAGGTAAATAACGTTCCTGCCGCACATCGTATGTATAAATTGACTGAAAAAGCAGGAACACGTTCTGGTAGGCTCTTCGGGAAACTAGGCCATAGATCGATGTGGCTCGGGCATTAACCCACGATGTTGGTCGCGACCCATTTATGTTCCCGACCCTACCCAAGACGCACTACGGTAGAAAAACTAAGCTCGCAGCTTTCAATGTATAACTATGATGGGCACTGTGATGCATTCCGTAGTGTTCGCATCTTGTCAGCAAGGGT
>JACJUM010003085.1:2000779-2040438 GCA_020976665.1 Heortia vitessoides
TTGTCTGGTATCCGAAACACAAGCGCTTCAAGTAACTTATCACGGCCGACGGACGGTCTTTGCATAAGATGTTGTGATGGTCTATGAATAATTATAGTTTCCTTAATATAAAAAATAATCTATACATACAATGAATAATTATACAACAGACCATAATATTTGAGAGGATGAGTGTTTTCTTGTGCGTACATAGGCATAGAACTTAAGCCTATTCCTAGGAAAAAGTTGTGGAAGACTGCTGGCGTTTTCATAAATGTTATAGCGTGTTTTCATAATATTAATTTTAAAAAAAACTTTTAAATACATGCTTTTATAGCTAACCGAACTAAAAACTAGAAAAATATTATTAATAAAAAAGAGTTTGTATTACTGTTGTATAAGGTCGAACAATCAATTATAATTAATGACCTCAAAATGAAATGATAATGTAATTTAAGTTATAAACAGATTAATTTTATTCAAAGTTAAACGCGTTGGGTGCTACTATACTTGAGAGGAGAGTTATGGAAATGCAGTGCAATGCACTCCACGCGTTTAACTTTAAATAAATATTGTGATGTATTTAAATAATCAATACATATGATTAAAATTATGTGTCTGTTTTAACAATATTGAAATAACTGCGTTTTACTAAATGTATATTGTTGAATACACGAAACATAAAACAAAAGAAAATGTTTTTTACTTATGTGGCTATCTATTTGTTTCAGGTATTCTCTGAAACGGTTAGCCCGTAAAACGTGCAAAAGACATACATGTGGGAGCTTTCGAGCGGACGAAGTCGTGAGCACAGCTATTTATTTAAATAATAAATGCCATCTACCAAGCAAATTAAAAAAAATTAATAACTAGTATTTTAAATATACTTATTGAGTATGTTGGTACAAATATTAAGTATTTCCTTTGTACTATAGTATTTAATTCGTTGAACGTCCACTACTGCACATAGCCTCCCGAAAAGATAATATTTGCCCATAATTGCCAGCAGGGTAGGTGAGGTGGAACCGCAGTGCGCAATTATGCGCACACAACATTCCAGCAACGCTATTAAGGATGGATACAGCACCAGCTATCGGTTCCGGCGCATCAGTCATCTCATACGACACCTGGTACAAAGACAACGGAAACAATGCAATAAACGTTGAAATTTGAATCTTATTACCGAGTAAAACAGATCTACCTGGTATAAACCAATTTCTCTATCTCATCAGTAATGTATTTAATAAGTCATCAAACCTCGACTGATTATGATAAACAGCACTTACGAGAGATTACCGTCAAGTGCCCGCTGGATGCGAGCGACTCGAGTGGCCATTCAATGGCTGAATCAATCTGTTATTATGAATTCTTATAGCTTTCACTGCACAACAACAATAAAACGATTAATAGGAACATAACACATTTTATAGCACAAATAAATTACTTTCACTTGCAATCGAACGTAAAATACTGTGAACAAAGAACTGAACAGTTTATCATTTCAGCTCCGAAACATCCACTACTAGACTTAAACCCCCCGACGTTCTTTGGGGTTTAGGCCAATTTTGCGGCGATGAGACGAAGATGCTGCTGCCCACATCCGCGCCATTGCATATGAGCTACGACATTTAGTATATACTGCCATCTGTCGGTTTAGTATTTCAGTCTACTCTTACACCTGGTACAGAGGACAGTACTATTCTACTGTGGTATCCCACGGCTCAACCGATCCAATAAATCAAAATTGATGAATAAGTATAGTTTGCCGTGAGGTACCTGCCGAGTGTACTATTATACTACCCCTGTACTAAAAGTATCGTAAGAGACGACTAAGGTACCTGAACGGATAGATATATATTAATTCACACAACATTGACCTGACTCCGTGGTAAACCGCTTAAAGCCTTTGTTTGACGGACATCCGACAACAGAGGAATTACAAATATAATACTTAAATACATATTCTTAACACCCAAACACAGGGCGAACACAAATACAAGTATCATCGTCTAAATATTTGTTCTGGGTGGGGATTGGGGACCCTTAGCGCATAAGATAGGATCACTGCCATATGTGCCATCGGGCCCTCCAATGACGAAATATCCATCCGAAAACAGCGTATGATGAATTAGTATAAATAAACATGAAAAATAAAATGTACACCAATAAGATGTCATATAAATATGTCAGGCGCGTCAATTTCTAGGGGAGCAATTATATGATATTTATGTGCTCGGCGATCGACTCGGTCGGGAAGTCATGATTCCAGTTCCGCTTTGGGTTGGGCAATCGGTGACATTGATAGAGCGCAGTTCTTTAGTCTCTTAACGTGTAAAATTAGATGCTTTATCTTTTTATAGCTCCATTTTCTTAAATGAATCGGTTTATTTCTTTCTATTAGGTATTATTATATCATCATCTTACAGCCATTGGAAGTCCACATATATATATATATATATATCTCTCTATCTCTAAGAAGCTGACTGACTAGCATCTCAACGCAGGCCCTAAGCTATGAGGGTTAGAAATTTGAAATTTTGCATAGGAGACTCTTTTATGACATAAGGGAGCACTAAAAAAGGATTTTTGAAAATACACCAAAAGGATAAAACGGGGGTACAATGTTAGTATAAAACTTTGTTGTTTTTGAAGTTGTTGGAATGAAATTCAGTATAAAGTTTCGTCATTAAATGACTTGAAACACGTGCAAACTATTTTTTCGAAAATTATTCCTTAAGGGGTAAAAGTGGATTTTAAAGTTTGTATAAAAGTTCTACAAATAACGCAGGTGAAACCGCGGCGCGCTGCTAATGGAGAAATAAACTATCCTATCTCTCGAATCGGATCAAAATATACACAGTAAGCAAAAAATATTCAGTACATAGTTACAATCGGTTTAATAGTTTTAACCGGACTGACACCGTGACATCTTATTTTTATATATTAAGATATTCACGAAAATTTTAGATTAGTTTATATATAAGAGTAGCATAAACAAAAATCATTTGTAACGATGTTTGGACAACCTTCACGTTAAAACTACTGGATAGGATTGAATACAGATTTGATCGACCTATTGCTAAAGGTAAAAAATATAATACATTAAAGTTAAACCAAACGACTCTTTAGACTTATATATCTGTTAATATTATAATTATTAATCGGTGAACCGAGTTTAACGAAAATTGACATGTGGATAGCATGAACCCTTGGGAAGAAGATAAGTACTTTTGGCGCCGGGAAAGTCGACGCGGGTCACGTAGTCGCAAATTACGGGAACTCCACGTGGGCAAAGTTGCGGGTGGAAACCTAGCTTAGTACAAACAATTATGTGTCTGTTTGTTACGCTTTCACGGTTGTACCAGTGAAACGATTTTAATGAAATTTTACATCTAGACCTCGAAGCTTAGAAAAAGTCATATAAGTTACTTCTAAATCCGAAAAAGTTGTTACCGAACCCGATATGAAGTGCTCGAATACAAAATGTTAGTGCACAAATAAAAATCATACAACTTAATTTCATACATTGACATGACTCCGAGACCCACTTGTCGCATAAAAATGAAACCTACAGAATACGCTATCGGTAGTGTAGAAAGGTCCCCGGCGTAAATAGCACGAGCCGCGTCTATTTCGGAAATACGGTCCGGATTGTGCCGATATGCGCTGTTACTAGCACATCCCCCAAACCTTGCATACTTAATAATCCGATCTCATGCGCCAAGGGTCGTGGGGTCGATCCCCACCTAAGGACAAATATTTATATAATGATATTTGTGTTTGTTCTACGTCTGGGTGTTAAAAATATCATCATCATTATACCAGCCATTGGAAGTCCACTGCTGAACATAGGCTTCCCCAAGAAAGGGGGAACTTAGCCATAACTGCCGCGCTGGGCAAGCGTGATTACTATCACAGAGCGCAGCTTTTGCGACAGGGATGCTGCTGCTCATCCCCGCCCATATATAAGCTGCATTTGAGCTGCACTGATTTGGATAGATATACCACCATCTGCTAATTCTGGTACCTTAGTCGCCTTACGACACCTGGTGCCGCAGGAGGTACTATTCTACTCTGCCGGTACCCCACAGCAAAAGGGTTAAAATATGTATTTTAGTATTATATTTTTGATTCCTCTGTTGTCTGATGTCTGTAACACAAGTGCTTTAAGCGACTTAGCTCGGAGTCTAGACAATGTATGAGATGTGGTGTAAATATTAATATTACTTCGAAATCTAAAATTACTTCATGATCTGTATTGCGTAGTAGTCTTAGATGGTTCGGATACGTTGGTCCGACTGGATTTGCAGTCTAAAGCACTGGGAATAATCTTAGTGGGGTCACAAGAAAATGGCAGATTATGACAAAGAGTTTATATTTGTGATGGATGTCGATGTTTGGGTCATCTCCATCGCTTCTAGTTTTCAGAACAGGAAGGAAACAATTAATATGGTAACAATTACTTGGGGGCACGGCAGTGCCCTCGCCAAGTCGAGCGCGAAGCAAACTCTGTCGTACCAACTGGAACCATTTCGCCGCATTTTCAGGCCCCTATTTGAGAACCTCTGGATAAAAACAGAACGCCGAAATTTTCATCATCCAGTGAGCTATGATAACATACTTAAACTCCAAAATTTCAAGTCTGTGGGACTTCTAGTTTCGAAGTGCTTTGGTTTTGTACCCTTAAGTACCCTTCAACGACCAAGTCACACAACACTTACTATAATAATGAAGAAATCGCAGTAATGAACCTTAGACTTGGTACGATTTTGTCTAGATTTCATTACTTTTTAGAGATGAGCAAGCAGCTCCATCGAGACTTGGCTAGTTTTTTTACAGAATGTTTTTGGTGGGATTATTTTTTACTTACTCTGGCTAAAATCGGCCATGCAATGTACTAGCTCATATGAAGTAGGAAATGAGCCTTATTAAGTTTACGTCCTTATTAATTTTACGTTAATGTTTAGATGGGTATGTCTATAGAGTTCAAAGCAACTGAAAGTCCCGTCGGGAACCCGAGTCCTGTAAGATTTCTCATTGAAGCGAAGTAAACGAAACGTCAAACAATAATGTAAAATTGTAAATAAACCGCGTTTTGAAGCCGTTAAAATAATAGTTTTATTCGTCATCACCACATCAGCCATTGGAAGTTCACCGATGGACATAGGCCTGATACCACACGGCAGAGCTGTATAGTACCACCCCCTGTACAAGGTAAATCTTAAGAGAAGACTAAAGTACCAGAACCTATAGATGGCGGTACATTTACAGTGTAGCTTAAATGCACAGGGCGGAAATGGGCAGCGTCATCTCCATCGCGAAGCTACACTCTGCGAATGCCAACACGCTTATCCAGCGCGCAGGCAATTATGGGAAAAATTACCCCTTTCTTGGGGAAGCCTATGTCCATCACTAGTATTTCCCCCCGTAGCAGTAGTTTTATTAGATTTTTTTCAAATACGAGTTCGCTTGGATTATGAAAAATGACAGTATTTATATTAATTTACATAACAGTGATAGTCTCACTTGCACTCTCACCGTTCAAACCGGAACGCAATGCGAGCACTAATATTCAGGCGGTAGAAATAGGGGAGAGTGAGGTGCTCATACAATAAAAAATTGTTTAGAGGTACATCTCTTGCAGGATTCCAGGGCTGAGTACTAAAATACTACCAAGGTCATGAAATAAAATTAAATAATATTCTCTAAAAGAAATTAAACAAGCATTTAGTACGCTAACATGTGTAGAAATTTTCATAAGAAATAACATATTTTCTTACGAGCAGTGAACACGTGAGTGTTAGAAATTATTACAAATATATTCGTAGAATCAGACTATTTTGGAAATATCATTGCTTGCGGATTCCAGAACAGCGAACGCGTAAATGTTAGGAAATATTATAAGAAACAAAAGTTTTGGCCAATCAAGTGATAATTTCTCTATAGTGGAAAGAGCTATTTGTATCCCCAGCCGAGTGCGATGTGAGCATGAGCGCAGGGTGCTAAGACGCGGAAGTCTATTTAGATCGAGTCTCACTGCATGGCGCAGGTGACACTCCGCACAGTGCATCGGTAGTTTGATACACAGTCCTAAATTTTTTATTCAACTACGATTTATACTGTTTTTAAAGCTTCATTCTTATTTCTTCATTCATTATCGGCGACTGTGGGCTATGTTTTTTTTTATTATGAATAAGTCGAAAAAAATCTTACCATTCATACCCCCTCGTATTATCACAAGAATACCCCTAGCTTGAGACAAACTTGTGACTTGAAGATATTATGTCACGTTACCCAGTAATTTCGTTGCCTCTCATCCTTCAAACCAGAACACAGTCCCATCGTCTGCATGGGACTGTGTTCTGGTATTTGACAGACAGACTGAGTATTTGTATGTAGTCTACTTAATTTAAAATGATGATGCACTGACATACTTTTTATTTATTATACTTAGTATTACTACTACTATAGTACTTATGATAAATATCCCATTTTTAAATTAACAAGGGATTCTCCAACTAGCCTGGTCTTTATTAGACACGCATACTAGCTGCGTGCCGCAACATCGACTTTATATCTGTATTGTGTTTGTTTCGAGATCAAAAATATATGTATATCATGTGTCAAGGTAATTCAATCTGATAACCAAATAAGATGCTAAATCTAATCAACAAGTGTACAGCGGTAAGACGGTAACATACAGCCAGACATATTGGCTTTTATAATAATAGTATGGATTAAGGAAATGCGTTCAAAAATCAGCGACATTTAAAATGGAAAGATTTTTTTAGCTCATCACGCATAACCCAATGTGCAGTAGATTCGACATCGCATCGTATTATAGTTTTAACTGAGTGCGAAGCTACGAAGCGTCGCCCGCCGGCCGGGAGGTCAATGATTCAGGTGAGCACAATTAATAAGTCTAATAATCGCAATAGAAGGGACCTATGTTCTTGTTATATTTGTTTCTTGTATCTCATTTGGCACTAGGAGAACTTTTTTTATAGAGAACACGTTTTCAGCTCTAGTTGCTATTATTATTTATTACTAGCGTTCCACCCGCGACACCTTTACTTTACATCTTATCCCTGAGGATCTCTTGTTATTCTGGGAAAAAGTATATGTCGTTCCCTGACAGCTGAATTGTGCATCAAGTCGTGCCGATTCTATAGAGCCAGATCTATCCCGCGGGAACATGCTCCCTGGATAAAAGTCTATATGTTACTCTAGACCAGCAATAATATCGTCAAATTTCATCTAGATCTGCTCAGATGTTCCGGCGTACATTCATACATCCATACTCACAAACTTTCGAGATTATAATATACATATATTGAAGGATGGCTATAACCAACCACGTACACATCTTTATAAATATACCCTATATATCATGCGGCTGTAAAGTTCTGGAGTATCGGTTGAACAAACCTCCCTTTGAACCAGGTGTCGTAAGAGGCGATATATATACTAGAACCTTCAGATGGCGGTATGTTCATGCATAACAGTGTAGCTCAAATTAACAGGGCGAAGATGAACTGCAGCATCCCCGTCGCGAATTCTCTGCATTTGCCCCGACACTTGCCTGCTAATAATGGGTAAGGTCCCCCCTTTCTTAAGAAGGCCTATAACGATTCTGATGTATGTGCCATATTGGAAAGCAACAAACATGTATATGTAACAAAGTGAAACAACATTATGATACCTACATTCTACAAATGATATCCACAAAAACATATAACATTTCCAACCACAACATTCTCCGCTCAGACTACACTTTATATGTACTTGCATGTACCATTCATAACAACCTCATAAACTGTATTGACAATAAAGATTTTGAAGTGATGCTTTATTAATATGCAATTTTCAATAATTCTTCACCACACAATTGCTTTCAATTTTATTTAAAATTACCAGTGTTATCAACTTATCAATAAGAGCCATTGAATACAGATAAACTGATAAGTGATTAAATTACTGCATTGCACTACACTAGAACAATCAGTTGCATAAAGACAGCTAGCTATAATTGCTAACAATGTTGTTGTTCCATTAATCTTGTAATAAGTGCAATTCTAAGGTAAAATGAATTTTAAAACAACACTCAGCTTAATTGTTATACTAACATATTTGCTTCTGTATCCTGTTACTATCACTGACATTTAGTCAAGTCACATTTGTGTATTCTATGTATGTATACATATGCTAAAAATATAGTTTAAAATATCTTTAAAGTTGTAATTGACTAATTTAAATATTTAGTGCCTATAAATTATTTCATTTCAATTGCTATAATTGCATAGAGTTTGTGCCGGTTTGCAAAATCATTTACATCAACAAATCACTTAGATGCCTAATAATTTCTAATTAAATTAAAAAAGCAAAGAGTATTTATCTATTTGAATAAACAGTACAACACTAATGTGTTAGCCAATATTGAACACTAGTGTAAAAAAGTGTAAAAAAGTATGCATGCTTTGCTTAAGTATTGATGCATAACATACCTCTCTTGCAATCTGGTCAAGGGCCTGCTCTTCAGCAGTGGCCTTGGTCTGGGTCCGTTGGCGCCGCGAAGCGTCCATCTCCATTTAGTAACTGTACCTGCTAGAGTACCATTTAAATTAATCATATTTTATATAAAACAGTCCTAATGTTTATTCTGTTAATAAGATAAATATTGATCCAAAAGTGAGTTAGTGTATAGAACTTATTTAATGTTTGAAATATTACATACCTAAATAAGTAGGCGCTTCTAATGGTTATCTGTCTCATACAAGAATGTGCCTTATCTACTCTAATACTAATGTATATTGGCGTTATTTCACAACCTTGTAAAAAATATTAATTTCAACGAAAACAAAACACAATATTTAATATAATGATGATAATATATATGATCTAATTGACCATACATGTAAAAGTGTATCTAAATGATGTTATTATGAGAATCCTAACTGGTTTTCAAAACCTGTTGTTAGTAAAACTGCTTTACATATTTTGTTAGATTAAGATATAGTAATACATTTGTAATTGTAAGCAGAGATATAAATAACAAAGTTAACCTAGCAAAAGTAACATGTACAAATCCAACAAACAACTTATCATTACTTCCCTAATCAATTTCTAGTTTTATACATATGCCTAACCAAATAATTTTTGAGAGTATGATCACATTATATATATTAGCAAAATGTAAAGAAACAATTTAGAATATAATTAGTCATCTGAGACAATAGAGAAGGAAGCTGAAAACATTCATATGATCATCATGGCATAATCAATGTTAATTTCAGATTGTAATACAATATTTTAAAAACAAAGTCGTATACGTAGGTCACTTGTTGGACTCCGTTTTTGTGACATGGCTGAGGAACTCACGCCATTAATATTAAACCATCTATAACCTATAGGAATCATTGAGCTTTTTCCGCATGGATATCTTCACGAAACAATGTAGAATCACAACTAAAAGGAAAACGGGTGGGCACAAAGCCAACATATTTTTTATGGCAGTTGTACAATGACATCATACTTACGGGGACAGTTACAGATGTAAACACATCACTTAGAAAACCACCGCATGGAATTTATCAGCTGTGCGATACGCTCCTAATTTTACACACTTTTATTTTTATATATTGAAAGGCTATTTGCACAAATTTACGTATTCGAAGAAATATTAGGACACCAATCTGCAGCCTACACGAATCACATTTATTAAGCGTTAGTTCAACACTTTTGGTCAAAAATGAGCAATTATTTGGCACTAATATGATCTCTATTTAAAACTTACACATTTATAATTATTAAAAACGATCAAATTATATCATTTTTACTAAAATTAATTCTACAAAAGCCATGTATGACATGCATGCCATTGCCATTTAAAACCGTCGCGTTCAGGGATAAGTAATAGAGATGTCAAGCAGTTTCACAGTCGCGTTCACATCTTACGTGTATACAAAATTACAGATCAACCTACACAAAACCGTCAGTTTCGTAGTCGACAAAATAATAATAAATTCTCGCACTATCTCAAACATTGACCCTTGATCAAGGTTAGTTCCTTAAGGCAAGCCAGTAAAGCACTTGTGTTATGGACATCAGATAATAGAGGAATCACAAATATAATACTTCAAATATATATATAGCACCGACACAGAATTAACCCAAATATTTATCACAATATTTTGACAAATTTGTGTATCTGCTTCTTTGTGTACAGCCACAGACACTTAATTCATTACACTTTGATTTGTTTTAATGAAATAGGTTATATATATATTTTAGATCCGAAATCAATAAAAAAAAGCTTAATGACGAGGGCGTCAATTGTTTTGTGTAATATTAATTTAGATATAAGGCTAATTCGTCAAATATTTTATAAAACGTATTACATAAAAGATATATCATGTAAATTTTATGATATATTATGTTGGCACAATTTTGAAAGACTTTTTTTGACTGACTGACTTTAAAGGAAGACAGTAAAAAAAGGTGAAAGATAGTGTGGAATTTAAAAAAAAATCAAAAAGACAACATAACTCTTTTAATTTACGGAAATATAAATTATTATCAAACATACATTCCCAAACATACTAAATTAATTTGTGTCAGTACATCACACATTTTGGTGAATTTATTAATGTATTTAAGCCTAAACTAAAGTGTTTATTCGCTCTTAGTCTTGGGCGACTCTTCTTTGTAGTAGAGGAAGACGAACGAGAACAGGAACACGCCCACCATCATAGAAAAGGCGCTCACATAGTACGGGTATGCGCTAGGGATAAAGCGTTCATACTGCGTATGTTGCAGTGGGCGCACTGACACCTGGAACAAAGAACACTCAGTGTTATATCATAATTTAAGATACAAAGAGACTCAGCTATGCTTTGTTGATTCAGTGCTATAAAACATGTAAGACATCAACTCTTGAAATATATACATATACTATGTACATCAGGTCAAATTTTTACTACTCTTTTAACTACTATAAAACACTGTTAATTTAACCTTTACAAATTTTGTTCGTTAAGCAGAACGTCATCGCTTGTTGAAACGTCGAACAAAAAATGTAAATAAAGCGCGTTTTAGAGCCGTTAAAAGAGTACTTTTATTACGAGTAGTCAATGCGTAAAAATAAGAAAATAAAATGATAGATAGATACTGTTTTAGAATATAAAAGATAATATAAATACATAAAAATATAACCGTGAATGTTAAAACAATTGCGTCTTTCACATAGAAATTACCATTCAGAAAAGTAATCAAAATTAGCAGTTTTTAAATATCTACTGCAAACATAACAGAAATATGAATTTTTTGGTACTCTAAGCAGCACAAAATAATACAAACTACTAAGTAAAATAATATATATAATAATACCTGAGTAGTGTGATATAGCCTTGTGTACCCGATCCTGTCGTAATCGACCTTAAACTGGTATACGCCCCAAACGTCGGGCACACGGACTGCGGTCTCGTATACGCCGTCGCTGCCACGCGTCAACGTCGCGCGGATGAATGGGTCAATGCGCACGAATTCGAGCTGCACATCGTTCGCCTCAAACGGCTGCCATTTGCCATTCTTTAGCTCTTCAATTTCTATCCTGTAGACCTGTTTATTTTTGCATGGTTCAGTAAGTATATAAAAACAAATTGCATAGTTGGTAGTTAGGCTAGGGATGTTGCAAATATTCACAGAACACAAACATTTATTTACAGTTTGGAGGAATACAAAATTACATTTATTGTGTACTTTAACAGTCCTAAGGCCTCGATGGCGTAGTTGGTAGTGATGATCTTTACGTATTATATTTGTGAAACCTCTATTGTCTAATATTCGTAACACATGTACTTGAAAAACTTATCTCAGGATAGGACAATATAAGGGATATTGTGTGAATTTATATTATTACCTATGTCTTATCCTTAATTTAATGTTTAAAATTAACTTAAATCAATATTTACAAGAACAACTTATCTTTTGTACAGATATTATCATTGTCTGTAAGTTTCTAAGGTTAGAGAAATAACCATTGGAATGAAACTTTATGCTGGATGGTGTGTAAATTGGTATTTACAGACTATGTAAACTAGAATACATTATGTTTGAAAATATCTGCTACAAATATAACACGGAATTAGAAATTTTCAGAAATACCATTTAATTAGATATATCTCCTAAAATATTTAATAATCCAACACAAGTGATGCAGTTGCTAATATAAAATAATTTCAGCATACCACAGTGTCCATGATGGTGTATGTGTTTGAGGACTCGTCGGCGCCCTGTCGCTGGTGGCTTACGCTACGCACGCGCAGACGGCCACGCTCGCCAAACACCCATTGGCTTAAATGTGTAGCCAACTGCTTGTTGCCCGCTACAGAAGCTTTCACCTTATCACCCTATAATAATAATAAAAAAATACATATCCAAAGTAATATATACTTTTACTTTTTGAACCTATAAAGTAACTGTAGTAACTGATGCCACATTTTTATTCAATCAATTATTTAACATAATTATAATTTAATATAAATGGACTATCCAACAAAAAAGGAATTATTCAAATCAGACCAGTAGATCCTGAGATAAGCGCGTTTATACAAACAAACAAACTCTTCCGCTTTATAATATTAGCATAGATATTATCAAACAGTATTCTTAATATATCATTTTCTAGCAAGAAAAGTTTCACAACACATGTTAAGTTATAAAATTTTGCGCCCATTAAATACTTTTAAATTATTGACGTACTAGCTGTGCCCACGACTTCGTCCGCGTGGAATAATTTTTTTGGGTACCATACCTCTTTACCTTAACTTATATATACTTTGAATGTCATGTTTATTTATATCAAATGAATGAAAAATGAGTTTCAAGTTTCTAGCTCTAAAACAGCATTACTTCCATACAACTTTTCATCCCCCTTTTCGATCCCTTAAACCCTTATTTTGAATTTAAAAAGGGCTATATCCTTTTTCAGGGTCTAAAGATTGTCTGTGCCAAATTTCATCAAAATTGGTTAAGAGGTTTAAGCGAGAAAGCGTAACAGACAGACAGTCAGACAGAGTTACTTTCACATTTATAATATTAGTAAGACTGAATGAACAAAAAATAATTAAAGTTACATTTTCTCGAAATGACAATTTTTTATTGTAATACTTTTCTTGCCGGGAGGTAATATATGCAATCTTGGTTGGAAAAAATCTAGTTAGATATTCTGCAAAACATAAATACAGTATTACATATTTTTCATTAAAAAAATCTAGAAATACTAAGATTGGTGATATTTATTTTATTTGTTTATTATTAACACAATCAGGTCAGGTCTAAGTATGCGATGTTGTGTTGGTT
This sequence comes from Heortia vitessoides, assembly GCA_020976665.1. NCBI lineage: Eukaryota > Metazoa > Arthropoda > Insecta > Lepidoptera > Crambidae > Heortia > Heortia vitessoides. The sequence goes on from JACJUM010003085.1 coordinate 2,014,118, forward strand.
ACTTACATGGACTTTGGAAACAGGTGAATTAAAAGCTTCATCCGAGAAGAAGAAGAGTGATCCACTGAAAACAATGCGGGCATTGTTCCTGGCCTGCAGGGCTGCAATGAGCACAGTTTTGCGGCCAACAGCATGGGGGTATTCTTTCACCTGTAATAATATATTTTATTCATAACCAATTGTCAAGTTTCTAAAAAAGTAAAACTTCTCAAGAGACAGAACAAGGTTTAGAAAAGATTATTTGAAATATGTTGTTAGGTATCAAATAAAAATAAAAAAATGTTGGTTGGTTTGATTAATTTCTGCTCATAAAACCAAAGAATTGTCTGATTTAGTAACAAATACCTACTTTAATTTTTGGTATATCTTATAAATTACTGTGATTAAAATCTAAGAGTTCCAAAGAATTTTTACTATATCACAATACCATACATACAATTGATATAAACAGTCAGTGCAAAATAAGTTTTCTATGAGAGAAATATCCATGAAAGATATTTATTATTTACACCAATAAATAAAAAGAAAAAAATTTTAGATATTTACCTGACTCTTAGGGTTGTAACTGTAAGCCGTGCTGTCTGCAGTCAAAATAGGTAGCACCAAATCATTGTCTTTGTCTAAGATAAGGCCAGTGCCCTCAAACAGCAGTGGCTGTGTGTTCTGAGCTCCTACAATTGTGGCAGACTTAATTAAGTTCTTTGGGGAGACCACAATCCTGGTGTGGTCACCCTCATCACTAACATCATAGTTGAAATGATCAATAACTGCTGCAGATTCTTCATCCATCTAAAAAAAAATTTTGGTGAAAAAAATTAAAAATGCTGATGATTTGTCGTAACATATACATGCAGACGCTACATTTTTCGAATTTTTTTTCTAACTAGATATCATTTAAATGATTAAGTAGCAAAGGAATCACAATCACTTGCCTCGAAACCACATTCAGATGCGATTTCCCGGTACACGTCGCCGGCGGCGGCGTTGCCGGCCATGAGCAAATTTCCCCCGTCATCTATGAACTTGGTAATGGCTTCAGTGTCAATTTGACCACCAAATTCAAGCACAGAAGGTGCAAATATAATTAGGTTCTTGTACAAATACTCGCCATACTTGGCCAAAACAAGGTTGGCATCGTCCGCTAACTTATAAGTAAGGCTATAGCCGCGATCTGCAAATTAAAAAAGAAATGTTGTAATATACTCTAGACTATATAGTTCTGTCGAGTACAAACAATAGCAGATTTTAAATGGAAATTGTTCTTATGGTATCGGAAACCGGCTTCCTATCTTAGGATCAATCATTTACCTTGCAGCGATTTAAAAAATTGTGAATGGGTTTCTCTTATATTTAGGTTGTCCACCAACACCAAGGTATCTTTTTCAGCAAATGCTACTGAAAAGCAAAAAATTAAGCCTAGAATTAAATAAATCTTCATTTTTATCCGCAATTAAATAACCTCAGCACAGAAAGAAAAACAATGACGTGTTGACGTGTCCCTAACTAAAGTTACGTCCTAAATCACTCTACTCTAAATATATTACAAAATATAATACAAATAGAAGGTATAATTATTTTTATGTGAATAATTAAATTTGTAATTATTGAAAATAATTATTTTGAATCGTTCTTATTCAATCTCAATGAGTATTTTAGACCATCTATAAATTTTTTTGTTCTTTTAAGTGACCTATGGTAGCGAACAGTGGTCTCTTACCATAGGCCTTCTAAGCCAACTCAAAATAGTTCAACGAGCTATGGAGATAGCAATGCTCGGAGTCTCTTAGCGCGATCGAATTAGGAATGAGGAGATTCGTAACAAAACCAAAGTTACCGATATAGCCCAGCGAATTAGTAAGTTGAAGCGGCTGTGAACAGGGCAATGCAATACCTGGTATGCAAAACCGATGGCCGATGGCGTCATAAGGTTCTGGGTTGGAGACTAAGTACCGGCAAGCGCAGCGTAGTGCGGTTCAAGCAGGGCGTCTGTCCACCCGCGAGATGGACAGACGCCCTGCTTGAACCGCAGGACCGCACTGGACACAGGCCGCATACATCCGGTCCTATTAAGGAATACTAGGTTAGACCTATGCCTAACAGTGAATGTCTTATAGCTGATATGATGATGATGATGATGATAGCGAACAGAATATGTTTATTTTAATATAGAATTTGCATTATTTTTACATGTCTGTTTATGGATGTTCTACCCAACCCAATGTACAAGTTGCATTTAATAGATCTCGGCGTATCATTCTCCGCTTATTTCGCAAGTCGCATTCGATATAGAACTAAAATCTAAGATATTATCACACGTATTGTTAGCTTTAATATAATTACATCATCTATAAAATCTTCTTTCCTGTATTTATAATATAATCTAAATTTTATCTTTAATTTAAAAAATATATAGTTTAAATAATTAAAATTATGAACACAAAGTAAAATGTTATAACACTTTCGTTAATACTTACTACTCGTCAATAAATAATAAAGTTAGAACTTTAAAAAATCACTGTTGTCAACTTTAAGTGACGTAGGTACAACCCTACAATATCCTTATCTGTGGGTGTAATTTATTTTGATTGACGTTTGATTTCATACAGTTTTCTCGGGAAAATGGTTTATTTTTGTATCAAATAAACTTTTAAAGTTTTGATTATTGTGAAACATTTTTACATAGTCACAGCAATCTTTCCCAATATTGTCTTCCATATTTGTGTTATAATGATGATATCGCGGTCTAAACACCGTTCATCAGTAGAAGTTTGCGCTGATTGCGGGGCATCAGGTCAAAGCGATGTTCTAGTTTTGTAAATGGGTTTGGTACATCCTATGGTATGTCTCCGTTGTGTAACTAGTGTTATTTAATTGCAGATCCATCATGGGCATCCATCAACCGCGGGCTTCTGCTCTGTGCCGAGTGTTGTAGTGTACATCGTAGTATGGGGCGACATATTTCTCATGTTAAGTCTTTACGACAAGGTAACTGGCCACCATCACTTTTGGCGGTAAGTAAATTAATTACAAATTAATATTTAACTATGATTAAATATGGGCTAATTACAAAATTATAGAAACATTGTTAATAAAATTGTAAGTAATATTTTAAAACTCTATTACAATAACACTGACCTATGTTTGTTTAAATTTCCCGTTTTTCATGCTGTTTATTTTCTTCTATTTTTTAGATGGTCCAAGCTCTTACTGCACAGAATGTCAATAGCATCTGGGAACATTCTTTACTTGACACATCAGCTCCTAAACACTTACGAAAAAAACCACAGTCAAAAGACCCATTACAGTAAGTATATTATTTAAAATCATTAGTACACACTGCAACAGATCAACCTACTCATCTGACAAAACTTTGCAGTTAATATTAATCTATATAAATGAGCCTGTACTTTATTAATCTATATAAGATTGACTGTAAAAAATTGTCTGTTGCTTACTGAATTAGTTACAACTGTAAAGCATTTGATTTTTATGTATTGGTTTTGTTTGCCCTATACTCTAAAATTACTTTGATTTGTAATTGTATCCTTTAAATGATTAATAATTGATTGTCTGTTTTTTTACTGTTTTAGCCCAACAAAATCGGAGTTTATTTTGGCTAAACATCTTCGACTGGCATATATATTGAGAGCAAGGCGGGATGAGCCACCAAGTGAGTTGGGGAAACAATTACACAGCGCTGTCCGAAGTTCCTCTCTTGACACAGCTATGAGACTGCTGGCCCAAGGAGCTGATCCTAATTATTATTATCAGGTATTTAGTAAAAACAGATTTTTTCTTTGTTTCCTATTTTTTTGCAATCGGTTGATTTTCACAACTGATCTCATGAAGGTTAACCTTGTTTGTCTAATTATTGTTTTTAGATTAAAAAAATATAGAACCAGATTTGTTGTTTCTTTCGTTCATGGTTATTCATACAACAATAGGTAGTAATGAGCACTGTAAAAATGGTACAGCTTCTTGTTTGTTATTACAATTCACTGTGGTTAACGGATTACTCACCCTACAGTCTATTTGAGACAAACATGATACAATCCAAATGTGTGGAACAGGAAAAAGGTTCGATGTGCTTGCACGTGGCGTGTCGTGCGGGGCAGCCGGCCCAGGCAGAGTTGCTCACGGTGTGGGGTGCCGACCCCACTGCAAGAGACAGTTCTGGCAACACTCCTTCAGAATGTGCAAGGTTTGAAAATGTTCATCTAAAACTTTCTCATGTGTTCATTTATAAACATCATCATATGGCACATTTGGCTAAACAAAATGGTGCATCTAGTATTTTAGATAATACCAATATATTAACTCTGTGCCTATGTGTTTAGCCTTTGGTGAGAATTTCTAATCTGTAAATTAAAGTTTGCCTCCCACATTTATTCTTGTCATATTAATATATCCACTTGATACTATATATGGTTTGTGTAACCTTTTAAATTTGGCAATGTATGCACCTCACACCCACTTTGTCTTGGTTGGACATCATTTGCAATAATAAAAACATTTTTTTATTTCAATGATATGTCTGTGAAATTCAAAAATATTAAATACCTGATTAGACTGCAATCAAACAAATTCTTCAGATGTAAATTCTTCTTTTTTTTGTATAATCAAATAATTGTAGTTTAATTAAGTTTTTCAATTTTCTTTTCAAAAAGTCAGCTCAAATGTACAGGGTGGGGATGGGCATCAGCTTCCCCGTCGCGAAAGCTGCGCTCTGCAGATGCTAACACGCTTGCCCAGCTTGGCATTTATGGGCAACATACCCCCATACATACATACCATAAGTACATTTTTTGTTTCTGAACACTGAATATACATAGCGTAAACTATTGTAACTAAATATAAATGGATTTCCTGTGTTGCCTGGGACTGGTAAAGGGTTAATTTATATTAAAAAAAATGAATGTTAGCTTGTATTGTATTTTAGGTTAGAGACCCATAAATCTTAAAACAGAATTAAAAATTCAACTACAGTCAAAACCGTTTATAACGACATCGTTTACAAAGACCTATCGGTTATTACAGCCAGATTGAAAGGTCCCGTCCGAATCCCTAGTAAACTATTCAGTAAACAAACCGCTTATAACAACATCGGATACAGCGCCATATCGCTTACAACGACGAAACTTCATCGATATTCATCGGCTATAACGTCCAACCGCTTCTTGTCTCAGCAAAACAAAACAAAACAAACGATTTTAAAATAAGATTTAAAATCGTTTGTTTTGTTTTGACGGTCGTTAAGTACTGAAGGAATATTTAAGTATGTATACCTACGCACTGTCTCCCACCTCATCCGAGCTTCTTCCCGGCAATACTTGTTTAGTGAGCTAATTGACTGCGTGATTGAGTTTGATTTTAAGTATTGGTGTTATTTAGTTTGTGCATTTATGTTATGTCGCAAAAAAAGAGGAAAGTGTTTTCTATTGAAGAAAAATCTCATGTCATATGGAGATTAGATAATGGCGAGTCGAATAGTGAAATTGCAAAGGAATGTGGAGTTTCGCACTCGACGATATCAACGATTTAGAGGAATAGAGATCAAATAAAAGTTCTTTTCAAAAACAACTCTTTAAAACTGAAACGAGCGAGGACAAGTGAACATAAAGTTATAGAAGATTCTTTATTAACATGGTTCAAACATCAGAGGGCAAACAACATCCCAATAAGTGGTCCGATTCTGCAACAAAAAGCTAATGACTTTGCTCTTCTTATGGGTAAAGAAAACTTTAAGTGTTCCTCGTCTTGGGTACAACGTTTTCGTGCTTGTCATAATATTGTGGCAGGGAAAGTTTGCGGTGAAGCGGCTGGCGTTCCTGAAGGAGTGTCTGAAGAGTGACTCTCTCATAAGTGGCCTGCACTGTGCGAAGGATACACGCCAGAGGAAATCTTTAATGCTGATGAAACAGGATTGTTTTACAATTTAACTCCTGACAGAACGCTTAAATTCAAAGGCGCGAAATGTTGTCCAAAACCAGAATCGAAAGTGTTAGTTGTGGCAAACATGACTGGTTCATGTAAAAGAAAACTGTTGGTGATAGGAAAAGCTAAAAAACCGCGTTGTTTTAAGAACATTCAATCTTTGCCTGTAAGTTATGAAAACAACACTAGGTCCTGGATGACATCCCAAATTTTTTAAAAATGGCTGCGTAGCTGGGATGCTGAATTGAAGTGTGGAGGAAATAAAATTCTTCTAGTAGACAATGGTCCCGCTCACCCTGTAGTCTCCAGTTTGAAATGCATAAAGCTTGTGTTTTTACCGCCCAATGTCACCTCTGTTTTACAGCCCATGGACCAAGGTGTGATAAAAGCTTTAAAAGCACAATACAGAAAACTTCAAGTGTTACAAATGATAGAGAATATTGAAAACAGCAAATATATTAAAAGTCTTTCTGTTTTGCATGCAATTCTAATGATATCGGAAGCTTGGGAAAAGGTCACACAGACCACTATAGCCAACTGCTTTCGCCATGCAGGTTTCAAAGATATCTCACGATCACAAGCGGAGGACGACGATGATATTCCACTAGCGAGACTGATACAACCTACAGATGAAGATGACGTACCACTTGCTGAACTGTGAACTGGTTACTCAGTTGCAAGGATTTACTGCTACAGAACCAAGAATCGAGATTGAGGAATTTATTGGAATTGATGACAGTATCGCCGTGTGCGCCTTATCTACTGAGGAAAAAATTTCTGAGCCGAAGCAGAAAGTAACAACCGTAACACTGTTGAAGAAAACGAAGACCAGCAAGATCCTGAACAACAGTTTCAGGCAACAACAATTTCCGAGGCTCTTAACGCTATAACAGTTTTGCAAAAGTTTGTAACCTTTAACCAACAGTTTGATACTAATGATACTCATACCTTGAGGAGTATAAAACCTAAAATACAAAAAATGTTTGATACTGGGCTAAAAAAACAGACTAAAATGACTGATTACTTTAAAAACTAGTATAGTTTTATAACCCGTAATAACTGTAAGCACCTACGTACAATTTGTATACTAATTATTTCGTAATAAATACATTCATACGTTTACATACATAACCTATACCTATTCTAGATGGATAACTATGATAATACATATACCTACTATACTTGTCATATACAGACTGTATTGCTTATAACGACTATCGAATATAACGTCGGCAAATATACGGTCCCTTTAATGTCGTTATAAACGGTTTTGACTGTATGTACCATAGCACAAGACCGTCCTGGCGTGAGCACGGCCCAGTTGACCCAAACCTTCTTTAAATACGCCTATGGACCTGAGTTCTGTGTGCAGACTAGGCGGGCACAACGACCTGGCGGACCGTATGATGGAGCTGGTGTATGAGGCCACTGACCGTATGATCTACTTCCTGAGCGGCGCGCGGCCCGTCCACAGCGCGGGCCGCCACTACGTCGTGCCGCGCGCGCACGAGTCGCACGAGATGACCGATCAGGCTAAGGCTGCGAGGGGCAAGCTTCAGCTGGTATGTCCACTAGCACTCTACTTTCTAAACCTGGTAACTATAATCAATTAGGCGGGCCCGATGACGCAGATGGTAGTGAACCTTGTGCGCGAAGGGCCGACCCTTTCGATTGCCATCCAGCTCAATGATCTATATGATGAATATTTGTGTTTGTTCTGTGTGTGGGTGTTAAGTATTATATTTGTGATTCCTCTGTGGTCCATAACTCAAGAGTTTTAAGCGATTTATTAGTAGTGGAAACATATGAGATGTTCTCAGAGTTTAATACTGATGATCCAGCCCTAAAACTCTTTAGAAAAAATCGGTTGTCTGTAAAGTCGGTTTACTGACGATAGTTGAACGTGACAACATCACAAGAAAATACTGATGAAATAGTTGCATTTTTCAAAAGAACGTCTTAATTTTATTTATGAAGATGCATTATTGTATAGCAGCTGTCCTCGCGGGCGCATCGCTCACTCGAGTAAGAAAGAGACAGATGTCGAACGCTGCCGAACGCGGGGCCGATTATGCCTCTTTCTCGCTCGTCCCGCGCTCTCGCTTGCTCTTCAAGCCTTAAACGGAACGCCTCAGAGCGGGGTAACGTCGCATGAGTCATGTATTTCGTGCCGACTCCATCGAATTATAAGACGTTGTCACGTCAAAATGAGGCGATAATTCGACGTGCAACTGCATCCCCGCACAACTGATCACGCCATGACAAATCCTCCGTTGAAGTACGTTCACTATGAAACATTGGCCTTTAAGTGATTTCCAATTTTAATAGTGTTGTATTAGGCAAACTTGCATGGCGAGGTCACAACGATGTCATTATCGCGTCGATAAAGGCTAAAGATCGGTATGAAGGAACTGGTAAATAACGACTCATCAAGATGATTTCCTATCTGATCGGCCCGCAGCTGAGCCACAGCAGCTTGCGTAGAACATTTGCAGCACCAACCTTTTTATAAAGTCCATATATTGTGAAGTCAGCAAACAAGATGGTAAATGTGGTCGCAGCCTTTATATGCTAGTGTCAACACTTACTGAATCTCGCCCCATTTAAACCGAAACATAGCAACGCGAACACTGCTATTTGGCGGTAGAAATACACTGGTCGTCACCAAAATCGGACCACCCTGTAAGTGCATTGTTTCTGTTTATTACTTCAAAGTTAATTGTGTTAAAACGAGTGTTGCTTATGTGTAGGGTCTGATGAGATGTTTGACATTATGAGGACCATAAAGTGTAATGCTCTTGAGGGTACTTGGTCCATTTTTTAAAGTTATCACTTCTTAGAGCCGAACTTATTGCTCACGGCAGTATTATTTTAGCCCAGTTCCATTTTATTCAACCGGGTGTTTACAATTGTGCCTTTGTTATTGATGATTCTTTATTGATTCACGCGGTCGTTCCGATTATATTAGCCTAAAATTATGGATACTACTTAAGCTGAAGCGACTCAAGTTGTAATCTTGCTGCAACAGAGCTTAAGTCAACGTGCTGTGGCTAGAGGATTAAATCTCAGCCGATCTGCAGTTAAGAAAGTTTACATAGAGGTTTCAAGAGACTAGGCAGTATCAATGAAGAGCAGAATCTGGATGACAAAAGGTCACAACTAAAAGAGATGACCGCTTTATTGTAACATCGGCTTGAAGAAATCGGAAGCTCACTGGCGTTGATCTTTAACAACGTTTGTGTTAAGTGAGGTTTGTCAACTCACCAGTACAAAATCAACAGTACAGTGCAAAGACGATTGCGTGAACAGAATTCAAGTCCACACAAGCCTGCAACAGGACAACACCACCTCAACTCACCAAAGCTTATCGACAAGCCAGACTTTAATTTGCTTATGCTCCATTGACTTTATATGGCTCTGATAGGCGCCGTAATGTCATGAGAAGGCCAGGTCAACGTTACGCTCAGTGCTGTATAAGAGAAACGGTCAGTTACGGTGGAAGCTCTATAATGTTTTGGGGTGGAATATCTTTGACTGTGCGTACAGAGCTGGTGTTCATCATAAGGGGATCTCTAACTACTCCACATTACATAATGGAGATCTTGGAAGATCATGTCGTACCATATGCAGACTACATTGGCGAAAATTTTGAGTTAAAGCAATAACGGCTCCACGTAGCGCGCATAGTTTTGGAATACTTGGATGAGGTTGGCATTTGGGTTATGCAGTGGCCAGCAAGAAGTTCGGATTTAAATCCGATTAAGCACATGTGGGACACTCTAAAACAAAAGGTTAGAGCTCGAGGTCCAGCTCCCACAAACTTGGAGGACTTGGAAAATGCTATCAAAGACGAATTGGACCGAATTCCTCAAGTAACTATCGAAGTTTTAATAAGGTTATTGAAAAGGCGAATGCAGACAGTGATTAAAGCGACACACAATATTAAAATAAAAGTTCTGTAGCAATAATTGTAAATTATGAAAAATTACAGTGTAATCAAAGTCAACCCGAAAATCAGCACAAATTGTCAATTTCTAATTTTTTTAAATAGGTATTTTTTTTTATAGGTAGGCGAGACCTGTAAGGTTTTATTAATTTCTTTGACAATTTTAAGCTTTATTTGTAAAAAAAAAATAACTTGTTAAATGAAACAATATGATAATAATTCAATTTGTTACATTCCCAATTTTTAACTAAAAGTATGATTTTTAACTAGAGATATATCAGAGATCTAGGACGAGGCTTTAAAATGTGGCCCATGTTGAACTATCATGTTAAGACTGACTCTGATATTAAATTATATAAAATTGTATTTATCTAACATTCAGTTAAACATGTGAATTACTTCCAGCTACCTAATCACCTATTCGAAGAACTGGTGATGGACATATATGATGAAATAGACCGCCGGGAGACCGAGGCCAGTGAGTATTATCATCAATCATTATTACAGCCATTGGAACTCCACTGCTGGACATAGGCCTCCCCAAGAGAGGGGGAATTTCGTCCTTAATTGCCGCGCTGGGCAAGCGTGTTAGTAATCGCAGAGTGCAGCTTTCACGACGGGGATGCTGCTACCCATCCCCACCTTATGCATTTGAGCTCTTACGACTCCTGGTACAGAAGGAGGTACTATTTTATTCTGACCTTAAGGTACCTTACGGTAATATAAACAATATTAATAACAAATTATGATGTCAAATACCACAATGCCCATCAAAAAGAAACCCACCCCCACCAAAAAAAAAGAAACTGGGGCGACGCCACTACATCGACACCTGGTCGCTGGCGTGAAGGGGAGCAGCACTGACCGTACGTTGCCCGCAGTCTGGCAGACCAGCGCCATGGGCCTGGAGCGGTGCGGCGTGGTGTTCCTGCCGGTGAACCCCGCGCTTTCGGCGCCGCGCAACCAGGGCCGCCAGAAGCTGGCGCGCCTGACCGCGCCCGAGCTGGCCACGCTGCTGCGCGACGTGCTGGTAGACGCCATGCGCCGCCAGCACATTGCCACGCTGCAGCCCCGGGGTTCAGTATCACCTCTCTCTTTTATACATACACTAGCAGTACAGAACTTTCATGCTATACTAAAACACGCAACAATTCTTCACTTATTAACACAGCTCATACGTTAATCTAACGCCGGGACAAGCTTAAGCACTTGAACATTCATATGTAACACCCAGACACAGAACAGAACTAGAACAGAAATACAAATATTTATTACAAAAAATATCGACGGTGGGGATCGAACCTGCGGCCGAAAGATAGAAAGACTACCGAATGCGCCATCGGGCCCTTGTTCAGTAGTGAGTACAACGTGCCGGCGGGCGGTCGGTTGCAGCGCCGGGAGCGGCGGGAGCGGCGGGAGCGCAGGCGCCGGGCGCGCCGCGGTGCGCGTCGCACGTGTCGGACGACGAGCCGCTGTATGACTCGGTGGCGTCCGACGACGACTACGCTGCGCTCGCGCCCGCCGCCGTCGAAGTGAGCTCGTTACTTACCTACCTTACTGATTTATAAACGACTAGCTGTGCCCGCGACTTCGCCCGCGTTAAATTTTTCATTGGACACCATACCTCTTTTAATCTTTATAATTTATATAAACTTTGAATGTCATATTTATATCGAATCAATAGCTAAAATAAGTTTCAAGGTTTTAGCTTTAAAAATAGAGATTCCAACCCTTGTTTCCAATTAAAAAGTAACCTACGTCCTTTTTCAGGTTCTAAACTATCTGTGTACGTAACAGACAGACTTACTTTTTTAATTTATAATATTAGTAAGGACTAGCGACCCGCCCCGACTTCGCGCGGGTGAAATGAGGATTAAAATACTTACTGTGAGACGTATCCCGTGGCGAACTTTCTTGTAGAATATTTTAAAGTATACAATATTGTAATACATTGTTTTGATATACCTCGTCGAGTTAGGCCAGCGTTTGCAATGTGAGCGCAAAAAATGTTTTTATTTACGACAATACAATAGAAAACTCAAAAATGATCAGTGTTTTTCTATTGTATTAAGCATTTATTATACATATAAACCTTCTTTTGGAATTACTCTTATATATTTAAAAACCACATCAAAATCTGTAACGTCGTTTTAAAGATTTAAGCATACACCGGGACAGGTAGACAGTGGGAAGTGATTTTGTTTTATACTATGTAGTAATGTCCACTAGGAACGAGATACTATTTTTAGAAGACACAGAAAACGAATCATTATCTATATCTACACTTATATTATAATATTTATAATATTATACTATAGGTGTATATATTAAAGAGGCAATATTTGATTGTTTAATACGATTTAACTCAACATATACTCGACCAATTTAATTATTTATTTCACCATTAGAAAGTCTTTACCGAGTAACATAGGCCGTATTAAATTTCAAAAAATCAAACTATAAACACCTAAAATGGAATGTAACGTGGCAACGTTTAGATTATTGTATGTAACGATTAAACTCGAAAACTACTAGACTGATTTCAACAATTATTTTATCAATGGAAAGTTACGTTATCATGAAACTATATGCTTTATCCCTGAATTTCGATGGGAACGGGAGCTCCGCAAGTAGATCCGCGATACCCGGCTAGTATGTTAGTAATTGTCATCATCATGCCAGTTGGAAGACATGTCATGTGGGCACTTGTATGTGGCGGTAGCAGAGCATCACTTAGCAGCAGGGGTAATGTGGCCCGTCTCCGCCCGTAATGTGGTGCGTCCCCCGCATCGGTCAGTTCTATGAAGTACTACTGCTCTACTGTAGTCGGATCCAACGACTAATATCTTCGCTGATTATTTATTCATTCAGGATAACAACAACCCAAATAAGACTTTAAAATATTACATTGTATTATTAATTTTAATGCCCATTGTAGTTCACAAAGTAATTTAAAAACTCAGAGAAGTACAATAATAAAGTGTAACCTAACAATCAGACTCTAATACCCCAATATATATAAAATAATATGGGTATATTTATTTACAAGAAACTTGCGCCTCGTCGGCACTCGCAGCGCTCCTCGTTACCTTCGATGTTAAGTCACTCATGACTGCCAACCACTGCCTCTGAAATGCGTGTAAGTTGCAACGTCCCCAACCTCGCCTGCAAATGATCTTCACCAGCTTCTTATCTAATAACTTTTTAGAGGTTTTTAACTTGTCTCCAGAGTCAGGCGGGGCTCGAACCTGCAACATTCCCATGCCGGGGACTGCATTACCTTTGTGCTACCGAAACCTGAGTCGAATTTGTCCTAGTGTTCTTTTTGTGCGCCATTTATTAAATTTTGTAGGTTTAAATATATTACTTAACACTAAAGTGTCAAGCTTTTACAAGCTTCTTTATGCTATTGCTCTGATTGTCTCCCGCGCATTGTCGATGTCACGTACAGTCACAGTCAATTATGAACTCAATCGCTATTCCTTAAAGATTAATGCAGATAACATAGTTTTGATATCTGTTTGGATTTATGTTTCCTGGGCTATAAGTGGAGTTTTGTAAGAATTAGAATTTAAAAATGGGCGTGGCCTGCGTTACGGCGAAAGGGATTGAACCCACTGTTAGCTAACTAGGCTAACTTAGGCCACTCGTAGCCGTTGCTCGACCTTAAATATGGACATTGCAGTCTCTATATCTCTCTCTATACATTTAGATAAATTGAATTCGATTTCGAGATTAATATCAACTTTCGTTTGAGTGATAACCAGAATTCTCTAAATATATACATTTTTTGTATCAGTGAGGTACCGGTGTGCCTCCCCCAGTACCAGGTGTCGTAAGAGGCGGCTAAGGTACCAGAACCGACAGATGGCGGTATAACTATCCGGAACAGTGTGGCTTTGGGCAGGGATGAGCAGCAGCATCCCCGTTGCAAAAGTTACGCCCTGCTAATACGCTTGCCCAGCGTGACGAATGTATACAACATTCTTCCTTTCTTGGAGAAACCTAACTACAACAGTGGATTTCTAATAGCTGATATGATGATGATTTTGTATTATCATCTTCTCTGCTAGCCAGAAAGAAGTACCTTCTAATGAGGCCATTTCGTAGCAACTCTTCTGAATGATTGCGCGATATTTCTATATGTATATTTAATTTATAGCTTTGGCGATGATGTGACTTGACTGTAATTATTACTTGTGAAGTAGGTGACCTGCTTCAATCTATTACTATTCAAGTTAGTTGACTATTATCTTCAACGTTATCAATAGTTACCTGTCTCGGACTATCACACTCGACGTTAATAACTTCTTTATTACAACCATTGGAAGTTCACTGCTGGACGTAGGGCTCCCCAAGAAAGGACGCATTTTGCCCACAATTGCCGCTCTGTGCAAGCGTGTTGGCCAATGCCAGAACGCAGCTCTCGCGACGGCGATGCTGCTGCACATCCCCACCTTATGCATTTCTGTCTCTACCGCCGTCTGATATATCGCCGTCTGTCGGTCAGAGGTAGGTACTATTCTACTCTGTCGGTACCTCACGTCTAATGATATACCTACGACTATTGCGGTTTTACAAACAAACGATCAACCGGAGTCAACCTCCACCCTCTCCTCGCGTAAGAATCAGTGCTCGGGTCCACCGCTGTTTTAAAAGGTAATCTTCTTTGCAGATGTCCCACATAATCCCCCTACCGGGTGAGTCCGTGTTATCCACCTACAACCCATCCCTGTCCTTCGACCACTCGCTGAGTGACTTCCGCCGTGCCCAGTCGCCTAGCCTGCCCGGCCTTCCCGAGCGAAAGGAAGAGATTGAGAATTTAAAAAAAGAACTCGACAGCCGAGATTCCACTATCACGGAACTGAAGAACCAGTTAAAGAACCTGCAGTCCATAGTCGAACAGCTGACGAAAGAGAACAGTGTCCTCAAGACTACGAGCAGCGTCGATGACGATCAGAGCATAGCGTCGCAAGCCTCAATAAGCGAGAGTTGCGCGAGTAATGTACTAGATGGCGCTAGCAAGCCTCAGGAGAGGGGGCGGAGTCTCGAGACGGAACAGCTGACTCTAACGGAAGAGGAGGCCGATTTGAGGCAGTCGCTGAAGAGCGCCCAGCGACCGGTCAGTATGTATGAGACTAGGGAGGGACCAAAGAATAACTGGCAGGTTACTAAACATCAGGTACTAATCTCTATTAATCATTTTACTAATTTAGGATTTGTTGTAGTTGTGTGAGGCTGGATGGAAACGATTTTTTAAATATATATTCGATTGTTTTTTATGAACTGTATTTTCGAATCATATATTGAATGATTAACCGTTACCATCGGGCGCCATCAGAAACTACTGTTTTCTTATCTCCAAATATATCCAATAAAAATGATTTAATAACTCACTTTTGTAGATTTGGTGTGGTATATGAAAATGAATAATCATAATTTTTTTATAATTATTTAATGCTTAAAATTATTGTAGTCTAGCTAATAAACTTTTATTTACGTATCAATAATGGTAAAGTTAGACGTAATATAGATTTAATGTATTATATCGACAACATTAACCTATCCGTTGCACCCTGTTTAATTCAATCCTCGCCGCGGCGCGACACTGTCGTTTGACACCGACATCGGCGACCGAGTAGAGGTGCAGCCCGTCGCAGCCCGAATGCGGGCGGGTGAACATACAAATGAAGAAAGGATAATTATCATTTTCGCTACTAGTGTTCGTACAATCCCGTAGTTGACGACGCTGGCGGGCTTGGACCGGTCGCTGACGCATGGCGTGCTGGAGGGCGGCGCGCTGCCGGAGGGTGACGCGGGCGCGGGCGCCGGCGCCGGCTCCGTGCCGGGCGCCGGCCCCGTGCACGCGCGCGCCGAGACGGTGACGCGCGCCATCCAGGAGCTGTGGGCCTGCGCGCGCGACCAGCGCCCGCGCCTGCCGCACCGCGCCGCCGACATCCGCCACGCAGTCGCAGACCTGCTCGCACTCTTTCCCATCGTATGTACCACGGCAACGTAATGATACCACCGATAGAATAATTTCAATAAATGCCTCCCGCAATCGCCCTCCCAATGGCACTCCACAATCAGGAGCACTTCACAAACATCTTTTCATAGAGCAGCATTCCCTTCGTGTGATAACCAAGAAAGTTCATACATTTCTCTATGAGACTGTCCCCGACGACGAGAAGCGCCCTCGAGTTATAGCCTTCGGTCTCGCTCTGATTACCTTTAGGAAGTGCCGCAGAGCTCGGTACAATCGGGCACAGGGTCGCACAATAATGACCTATAAAATTGTCGAACATATGGCCGTCGGCCGGCCCGGATGGGCCTCCCTATCATGTATTTTGCCCAAAAACAAAGCTTACATTGTTGTCTTAGCCAAAGTCGAGTTCGACGGACATCATCAAGTGGATCGGACGCTCGCTCGCCATTCCAGTAATTTTAAAAAGCCAGTCTTCAGATTCGCATTTCGGGTCGACAATTCATTTTTTACTAAATCTTAGCCTCAATTTACACTACCGTAAAATGCATTAGAAGCGATATTTTGCAACGAATTTGTATATAGCGTAACGACCTTTATATCAATTGTATAAGAGCCAGAAAACGTCGTGCGTCTTCCTTGTACATTCTAGAGATTTCCCTTAGCTACTTTCGGTGGGCTTATGTTGAGAGATTAGGCAGTTGAGAGATCATTGTGCTATGTAAAAATATTCGCTTCCATCGTATTGCGGTGTATCTCGAGCGGCCGCCGGCAGGGCGCGGGCGGGCCGGAGCTGCAGGCGCGGCTGGGCGCGCTGGTGGCCGCCAGCGAGGCGGTGTCGCGCGCCTGCGCGCCGGCCGGCGCCGCGCTGCTGGGCGACGTGCGCGCGGCGGCCTACGAGCTGGCCAAGGCCACCAAGTTGCTGGTCACGCTGTTCCCGGCGCCCTCCTAGCGACCGCCCCGCTCCTACACCACGGTGTAGGGCGCGCGCCGGTCTCGTGGCCTCAGTGCGAGAGTGATCCGGTCGTGCCTCGTCCGGGCGGCGGGCGGACGATCGCGCCCGACCCCGCCCCGCCGGCTCGACGTTGACGGTCTAGGTAATTTAATACAGATTTCGTACCCGATAGAGTGCGATCCAGAGATCTTCTCTGTCTTTTTCTTGTTCGCCGTTCTATATTTTGTTGTAATATCGGTCTCTTCCTATTCGTCATTCCAACGTCGGCGGGCGGATCTCCTCCTGCGCCGGCGACGCGGCCCGAGAGCGGCGAGCCGCGCGCCTCGAGAATTTAGTTTTAATGGCACCTGTTAGTGAAATATCGCTCTGACCGTTTCTAGTGTGAATGTCCCGAGTTTGCGAGTCGTTGGGTCCGGCCGGCCGTGTCGGCGGACGAGGTCGTGAATCGAGTGTTCACAGTGATGTGTTGTGTTCAAATCGCCGAGTATCTCGGGAGTGACGTCCCGCGATCGCGTGTAAGCTTAGGTCTGTATTACTTTGTTGTGTCTTATTATTAGAATATTAATCTTAACAACATGATTGAAAATCATTCACCGACGAACGCTCTGACCGATATTGGTTGAACGTTTTTAGATAATTTATCGAGAGTTAGCTAGTGAGCGTAAATTCGTACTTGAGGCTATTATCGACTGTTGTTTTAAATGTAAGATTTGAAACAGTGTTGAATTTGTTTTGTATACCGAATAGTTCAGTTAATTGCCTTGGAAGGAATGGGATCTGACGCTGTCCTATTTATTTATGTACAGAAGTTTGTTGATACTAATAAAATAAAAAATATTAAAGTTTTGAAATAACAACAAACTAAATGTTGATCTAATTTTGAATTCAATTTTATATGAAATTGTGCAAGTGAATTAAATAAAAATCATTGTTTAGCACACGAGTAAGTCTAAAAATAAATACGTAAAAACTTGGCCATAGAAATGTTGGATGAAATTAATTTGATGATAGTTGTTAAGGTGTGTAAGGGAAAGTAAAGTATAGTGATCGTATATCCAAATGTATTAAATCGGCGATTATCGAATGCTTCGCTTCTTGATGTGATTATACAACGTATTATTGCTATGAAGGAAAAGATTTTGCTCTCTCCACACTGGCAACTTTATAATTGGTACACAGCGTATAAGCCATTTTATTTAAAGTCAAGGATAACTGAATATGTATTGATTATGTAGCATAAGTGATTAAGATCAAACTTCACTTTTTATATTGAACTTTATTTATATACGCTACTTACGCGGTATTGAACCATCAATCATGTTCGATTCTGATACGTACTAGCTATATTATATCAGATACATTCGTACTAGTACAGATACTTCTTGCATTAGTTCGGGAAAAAGCCGGATGGTTGCCACACATTTTAAAGCTTCTTAAACAAATTTGTACCAATAATCTTTTTATTCAAAGTGTATTCTCAAACATAGTTCATAAATCTTCTAACATATCCTATTTATAAAAATAAATATATATTATAAATTTTAAGAAAATCCAGTTTAATATGACCTCTAAAAAGAGGATAGTTGCCTGCTATAACGGATACTAGCCTAACGTTAAAAATGGTTAGGGAGATACTTGCCCAATGTGAGGATAGATGCCCGTCAGTTTTTTTTTTTTTTAAATAAAAATGAACTTATATTAATTTAAATAATCAGTTTTTATTATTAAATACAATCTTTTATTAAGAGTTAATTAAAGTGATTTATAATTATAAAATTATAACAATAATAGACTCCAAAATAGTAAATAAATGTCCAAAATAAAAATGTAATATTGTTATTTATTTTGAAGACAGAACAAAAAACAAAATTAGAATTAACTTTGGCATTAGCCTCTATTAAGTAAGTATTCAGTCCTTATAACTTACTGAGATCCTTTATTATGTACTAAGTATTAAGAGAAGTTAAATTATTACCTAATCAACACTTACAAATACTAAGGTTTTAAATTGTAAGTTAGTGAACATGTAATTTTTTTATTAAATATTAGTATTTATCTTAAATATTAAAAATATGATAATCAACTTTGGCATTAGCATTGATTATCACCAGAAGTCAAGCTTTTCAACTTGCCACATCTCATGCAATCATGGATCATCAAATCATGGTTTTTGTGTGTTGAAAAAGTTTCATGCAACCACATTAGACACATCTGACATTCAATCCAATCTGATTTCGATTTAGTTAAATTATAATTTTCAAAACATTTTATAATCATGAACTGAAACTTCTTTTTTTGAATTAACATTGTTTACTCTTAATATATTTTCAGTGTCTCCAATAGATTTTTTTTTTGCCTTTGATTAGTGGCCCTTTAGTTGCTTTTTCTTTAGATATGTTTGAACATAACATTTTCTTCATTTTCACTGTTAGAACTGTAGTTTCCCTTTTCCATTTCTTCCTTCAGTCAGTTTAATAAAATCTAATTCTGATTCACTGCTAGTTATATCTCTATATTGTTTTGATTTTTTATTTTTTTGAAGTAGCTGGTTTCTTTTTTCATACTGTCTTCTTAAGGTTCGAGAGGATATGCCATAAATCCTGCATATTTAGTTCATTCTTTTTTTTATTCAGTTCTTCGAACGCAAGTATTAAACTATCTTCTGCCCAGTTGTTGTGGCGCGGCACCACGCCTGGCTTTAGTTTATACTAGCGAGGCATTTTGCTGATGAGTAGTTATTTTATTGAAGTTAAAATATAGTAAAAAAAATCACCAAGAAAAAATAGTAAAAAGCAAATGAAAAAAATAACTAAGAAAAAATTCTGTCTTTTCTTGTTAAAAATGTATAGTTACGGATAGTCGCGGCAGGGCAACAATCCGCAGAAGACAGTAGGGCAACTATCCGATTTGATACGGATACTTGCCCTTTTTATTTACGAAATAAATAAAACATATTTAACAATAAAACCTAATAAACATTGCAATTTAAACTCTAATGCACTCAAAGAAATATATTTTTGACTGAAATCGCAATCTAGTTATAAAAATATTTAACAGAGATTACTTATCAATATCTGGCGCTCGTCAAAGTATCGCTGTGGAAGGTATTTTCTCACTCGGAAAAAATACGGCGCCTACCTCAACGGCTTATGCGGCACTCAGGCCTGCGCGGGGGACGCTTTTAATTATAGTTGACGTATTGACAGTGTTTTTTTATAATAAAAAAAACACTGTCAATACGTCTAATATATAGCATTTGAAACTGTGGCATGTATCCGTCAGAGGCAACTACCCGGCTTTTACTCTATGTGATTTCATGTTAATTTTCATTTAGATAAGGAATCAATGCCAGTGTGTAGACAGCTTAATGTTAGTTTAAATTTACTAAATGAGATTTAAAATTGCCTACCTAAGTTGTGGTCTTTGAGTGAGTATATAATTTTTAAAACTTAATTTTACATTTAATAAATAATCAACAATGTTGTCTAGAATATGACCAATGTTATGGTTCATAATTTTACTATCCTCATTTGACCTTCACTGTTGATGTCATACATATTAAATTATTTCAATTGTTGAAAATAATTATTTACTAAAAAAGTTGCACATAAAAACAAATTACTAATAAGTGTCGCAAATTGTTCGTAAGTGTACTGTTGAGTTAGTGATTTGACAGAAAAAAGTGTATAGTTGTTAATTATTGTGTACATGGTGTAAGTTTATATAATTCAAGTGCCATGCCCATCGTTAGAGACATTGTGTATCACGCTCTTTATTGGTTTAACCAAAGCTCTTCCTTTCTTTTATATTTGTTAGAATTGTCACAAATTATTACTTTCACTTTTAATAAAAGCTTGTATTTGATAAAATCATTAACTAATTCAGTAATACAGCGTTTCCTATAAGTCATCAAGGTCCCAGTATATATAATGAATTATACAAGTTTCCGCTTGTACAAGTTTTAATGGTTGATCATTTATTTTTAAAGTGTTCTTAAATGGAGGTTTTCCGAATCTTCTCTATGAACCAAAATATCAATAATGGTGATCTGTAAAAGTGCTTGGTTGAGCGTTTTGTAAGTTTAGGAAACGCTGCTGTATTACATGGGAAATATATTTATTATATATTTTTCCATAGCAAGAATGATGACTGTTTGTGAAATACTGCAAAATATATTTTAACAACCTCTCAAGTTTACTCTTTGTCATTCCATGCGATGTGTTCTTTATTTTATATCTCATGAAAAATATTTAATTATGAGTACATGTAACCGTTCGTGAATAAGTTTATTTAAAATATTTTTTTATTGTAATATTTACTTCCACTTCTGAGGTTGTCCCGTTTTGCTGTGTAGCGGAAAACGTGCCTTGTCGCGTTTTGCTAGTATCAAAGGAAAAGCAGCTAAGAGCTATTACACTCACTAGATACTGTTTACACCTCGGATCCTATAGTGACTGACTGTGCGAAAATATGAAAAGCTCAAGAGGAACCAAAGTACATCTCAATAACTCTGTACACCAAAGCTGTGATTTGGATCTTTAACCTAAAAGAGTAAAAGGAAAGTATATTAAAGTATATAAAAAGTTGTCTCCGATTAATGAGTAGCACGCGACAAGGCGATGGTTTTGGTTCCCGAAGAAGTTATATAGAGGTGCTTATATAAGTATGTTTCCTATACTGCCCAGTGCGCGTGTACCCAGTACATACTGAATTTGATGAAATCGTGCCTAAAATGTTATAGTATATTCATACATTTATTGTTAGATTGTACCTAGATAAGTTTAATACATTTACAATATTGTATCAGTTGTGTAGATTTTTATATGAGCGTTTCATAATGATCTATATGTTGATAGATAATGACTGTATGTATAGTTGATACTATGTGAATTTTAACGTTGTAGTTTATTGAGAATTTGTATTAGCTTTCGTACGGACGTGTTTAGTATTATAATGTGATCAACGTTATGTGCCAATGTTTGTAAAAGACGTACATAGTTAGCGGTCCGTGAGCACCCGTCATTGGGTCCCGCTTCCGCCACACTCGGACGCCAGCTTACCTATACCTTGACGTGAGCGGAACTCTTTCATGTCAATTTCTGAAGATGTTGGTGTTGATAGATGATTCCTACTTTGTACAAGCTACAAGAATAACCAAGTTCTAGTATTGAATATTTTTGAAAATCCCACTTTGACGGCTATTTGATATGGTATATTATATATTTAACTTTATATTTAAAGTTATCAGAATTGATTCCAATTCCTATCTTCCTCTCACGAACTTAAACTCCGTTCTTCTAATACTCTCTTGCTCTTAACTCCTTCTCATCACTCTAGTTTTTTGACAAACTCTTTTACAGTGACAGCTAAACGTCCCTGGAACGAGCTTCCGTTGAATATTAAGCAATCCTCAAACAAATATATATGTGTATATATATATAGTCAATATTGAAATAGAAAATTTTCGCTCACGTTGGGATTTCTAATATTGCCATAACAGACCAAATATGCAATCCTATATATAAAGCGCACTACAACCACGACTCTGCTTATGCTACTGTACACCTGCTGTGAAAGAGACAGGACTCAACCGATTCACAATAGAATTTATTGAAATTTATAACATATATTAAATATTATTGATTTTAAAAACACTTGAAGCCTTTTATTTGTTTAAATCATTGATATGATTATTCTTAAAGTAAGATTTAGAGTGGAGGTACCTGCAGAGTAGTAGAATAGTACTTCTCTGTACTAGGTGTCGTAAGTGGCGACTAAGGTACCGGATCCGACAGATAGCGGTATATCCATCCAAGATAGACAAGACTAATTCTACAGGGAGGGGATGGGCAGCAGCATTCTCGTCGCGAAGTTCTGCTCTGAGATTGCCACCACGCCTGTCCAGCGCGGCCTATGTCCAACAGTGGACTTTCTATGGCTAATATAATGAAGATATAGGGTAACCTTGCCCTCTTAGAAAGCTAAGGCGGGGCGGGATGTTTGCCGATATCCTATAACGAGTTAACCGTCATCAGGTACTATCAACTCGAAACTTAATATTATAGACGAGTTTTCAAATCAACTATAAAACGAAACTTGTGTATATAATGCTTACAAAGTCTAAACGTATAGGTTGATTATCTTGATAATTCGAAACTCGTAGAAGGCGCAGGTTTAAATATTTTAATTTGAACCCAATTTTACTCAAGAGGTAAGTTGTAATTCTTATAGTGGGCGTGGTCGGCATTAAATAAATATACATTAAGACACTAAGTTGCGACTCTAAATTGAGCTATAAACTATCCTATCTTTTAAGCTCGATCGAACTGCACACAGTGTGCAAAATTTTATTAAAATCGGTTCAGTAGTTTATAAGTTCTTGCCGGGCGGACACCTACAGGATTTTTTATACCTAAAGATATTATCAGAAAACGTCATTAAGGGTTTTGCTCCCTAAAAATGTATAAAATAATTAGATTCTTGAATTTCAGTAGTTGTATTAACTTATATCAAGTTTTTAAAGTAACAAACCCGATTTGACGGTCTCACCAAATGATTATATCAAAAACTCCACAGCGATTGGCATTACAAACTAAAGGTATGAACCAATACTGTAATTCAGTGCCAAATCGGAAAGTATTTATCAAAAAATCGCCGTATATATTCCACAATATGGCGGGCGGAGATGTCAAGAAGAGAAGGTCATGGCTGCGAGATGCGTGCTTTTACGCGGGAAAATCAGTAAAAGCGCGCACTTAGCGTGCGTGACAGATGGAGAGAGAGAACTGCAGGTTGCGTAAAAGAGATGCATAATTATATAAATTATAAAATGGCGAGAGACCTAAAGAGCAGGATCGCACTAGATGTGGGCCGCATACAGCCGGTCCCATTGGAGGAGGTCCGAGGTGGACGTCCTACGGCTGATAATGATGATGATGAATGATGATAATGATGAAATAAGATAATATTTACAAGAAAAATATGAATCTTCAAAACTTATTATACACCACTATTATGCAGTCTTTTACCGATGCTGTAAAAAGATATATTGTGTATAATTGATAAGTAAAGACACGGTCCACGCGTGCGTATGCAAGTGTTGTTGATTATGCAAGTGCGTCGCATCCGCGGTGGGCGTGTGGGGCCACCTGACCGACCCCTGCCCTCGGTGACGTCAGCTCGGTGCGTGCGTTTTAACTGCGTAGTGGATTTTTTAAATAATGCCTAACTTAACCTATAACCAGGTTTCCAGGTTAATTATTATCAAGTGCCAGAAATTTAAAATTGTAGTAGCTTTGCAAGTAGTTACTTACCTACTAATTAAACGTACGTATACGTCATCAGTATCTACTGTCCCTGAGGTAACACAAGGTTTGTTGTGTAATCAATGTCCTAATAGTACCTTCTCCGACCTAGCTAATTTTTATTCCAATACATGGAAATGTCAGAAATCAGAAATGTGAAATAAAACAATTCCTTGCAAACATTAGAATTTATTGCGATATAAAATTTACAAAGTTATTTAATGGTCTAATTCATTATTACAATACAAAATAAATTAATATCTTTATTTATGTTATCTTTAATATCATGTTATTTGTATCCGCTATGGCCTCGACTTATTTTGTATACAATTACGAAGAACTAATGACCGTAATAATATACTAAAAATACACATAATTATCATAAAAACTATATTTCAAATTGACAAAATTGTTACCAAAACGTTTTACAATTGCCGTTCTCATTAACGTCATGAGTCAGTGAACAATAGGATCTTGTACCTCAAGGTTGTTCCTTAAAAAAAATACTTTGGTTATGGCTTAATTATTTTTAACGATAGGTAACGAATTTTTATTCATTATTAGGGTCACGACATCGAAACAAACTAAGCATGGGAAGATTGTTAAAATCTTAACTTGGATATAAAACTGGTTCATAAAAATTGTTACTATTTACCAAGCCACGCGTCTTGGTAAATAGCCATCTTTCTGTCCGTCCCACGGTGTCTAAAGTATCTTATTGACCTAATTAAAGCGAAATAAGCAAATATTTGCCCTTGCAAATGCTAAGTAACGGAAGACTTGAATCGATATCTGAGTGGTCTAGGATTTCAAGAATGTAATTTATAATGAAAATAGATATCATCGATCAAGGAATTGGTAAAATATTCATATATCCAGTTGCAACCAACATGGGAAGGTCGCTAAACCTTAAAGTAAGAATAAACAACATTATAGACTTAAAACATTTATGTTCAGAATCTAAAACTCTGATTTATATATGTCGTACCTACTGTACATAGGTCTACTGGCATTGAGCGTGCTCAAGTAAGTACTTACGTAGGGTTGCCACCCTTCTGTTCCCTGTCGGAATGAATAGAGGGACGAACCCGCAATCCCCCATTTGTTAATAATAGCTTTGTGTAAGCACATCTCAGCAATGTCTGAATGTAGGAAAAAACGTAGTCATTCAATTTAGATTCTAAGTATTCTTGATTTAAATTGGCTAACTATAAGCAATTCCGTAACGTCAAAATGTATTCAACATGTAATTACTGCCTTCACCGAACAATGAACCATTTTATACTAAGATATATTAGTAAATAAATATATTTTAAGAAAATACCGAATTCTATTGAAAAATAATAACCTCGAGCATGATGTGAGTATGTAAGTAGGTACTCATACCAGGTTTTTAAATTTTCTAACATATACATTCTTAAAATCTATCAATAAGATTTTGAACAGAATCTTCATTTTTAATTAAAATAAATATTTAAAAAAGTAGGATAGTTATCGTGTAAGTTCTGAGATGCTTTCTTTAGAGGTGTCTTTGACGACTTCTTTGATAAGAACAAGTCAGCGCGCGGTATTTTCCGTACACCGAATTACTATAAGATTTTTATGTTAGACTGTTATATACTGATTTTTTTATTATAATTTTTTCGAAAATACAAAAATTGATGTTCCATATTGGGTATATTCCTCGAAATATTTTGACTTACCAAAATTACCTTAGATATAAAGTAGATATGTAACTATTGAATAGAAATCGTCAATACATGCAAAATTAAGTAGAAAACTAAAAACTTCATTCAAACCGCGTTTCAGGTATGTGGACTAAAGAAACTGCGTAAAAACATTTGTTGGCATTATGTAAGTAAATAGTTGCTCGACTTGTTCGTGAGGCACAGCCTCTTCGCGGTAATCACAGTTTTGCATATGAAAACAGCAACTTGCGTTGTCTGCGCGCCAAATGGTACAAAATCTCATTTCTTTGTAAACAAGTAGTTAAATACAATTTGAAGCGGTTAACCGAACTTCTCCATGTTAGTGTATGAAACTATAAAGTTAGTTGCATTAATTTCATTGAAAACAAAAGATATTATGAAGAATTAAAGTTAATTATATCATATATTATTGAAAAGATTAAGGCCCCGTTTCTATGATATACATATATATATATATATATATATATATATATATATATATATATATATA
>JACJUM010003085.1:2049260-2078623 GCA_020976665.1 Heortia vitessoides
GAGGTCGTATTCGTCAATGGGGGAACATCTCTGCTGAAATTTCCCTTTGGTTTATACGTTTAACAATCAGGGATAGAACAATTTATTCGAGCTCAATGTTTCCCAGAATGATTCAAGTTTTTCCCCAATATTCGCCACTGGTGGACAAATGGTGGGAATTAATGGGAGTACAGGACAGAACACGTGGACGGTAATTTGACAAGTTTTATTTCTAAATACGCTCACTTGATGTAGATTGAAAATATTCTACTGAATTGGTTCGTCTTTAGTTCTCTAGTATTGCTGAACTACCTCAATTGAACAGCTATCTATCTCATTGGAATATTTCGAACCAATCTAAATTTATATTTCCACAAACTTAACATTTTAATTGCACTAGCGATAGGAACGGGTGATATTATTTAAGTAAAAGTGTTTGTTAATACTTTGTCATAGATTAAGTTATTCGCAAAGGAATACATAAATATTGTATATATTACGTTGTGATGTATTAAAGAACAATAAGGAACAATAAAATTGTTAAAAATTATAATGACTTTTTCTATAGCAACCGAAACTGATTAGTGTGACGAAGTAAACTATAAATATTTAATTATTTCTTTTTAACACACATCTATTGGTTACGTTCCAAAGGAATTTATTACTTATGCACTGTCACTTAGGGAACCGCGCGGTTTAATTTTAAGTGGCTTTATGTAGATTTGTTGACTTATAGAATGTGGAAGGCCGCTTCAGACAGTGCGTGGCATACTTGCCAGACAGCATATTTTTTTCGTATTTGGTGATTTTCTAACTACAAATTAAGTTTATATCTTTGCCCTGAACTCAACATTGAATGACGGAGACTGCGCACCGCCTTCCATCCCGTGGAGTGGTTGCTCCATGGTAGAAGTTTTATTGACTCGTTTTATCTCTAGACATCCACAAGTCGATGCGATACTAGCAGTAGTGTCAATGCAATGTACTTTGTTGTAGTCCGCCCATGTACATCCAGTACCTATAAAAGGCGACAGCTCTGACCTGTCGAATTACAGACTTGTCACTACCACCCCATTTATTTCCAAAGTAATGAAGTGTGTGATTAACTTGAGACTCCTTAGATATATATTAGAGCACGACCTGATCAGCAACCGCTAGTTAAGGCTTTTAGCGTCTTATGGCTTTCGCCTAAATCGCTTTAGATAGAGCGACTTAGGTGATCTTGTAGAGGCCTCAGCTCTGGCAAGTCAAGGTAATACCTCACCAAATAGCGAAGGCAAATTCGAATTAGATTAAGCGAAGGCACTCGATTGGTTTGACAATGGAGTCTTCTTGCGAAGTCACCCTACGGTCTGCTAGAGGGAATGAGTAAATGGGTCGCCAATTTTTAATCCGGAAGTAGCATTAAAGTCGTAATTGATGGTAATTATGGCTCGAATAATACGGACATAAAAATAGGCGTCCCGCACGGTTCCGTGTTGTCCTCTTCCGTACCTGAATAACTGACTGACATATCAACGCAGGGCTTAAACTATGGGGCTAGAAACTTAAAATTTTGCACAGGGAAGGAATAAGAAAATTTACGCCCTAAGGGGGTAAAGCGGGGGTGCAAAGTTAATACGATACTTTGCTGTTTTTGAAGTTATTTGAATGAAATTCAGTATAAAGGTTTTCATTGAAAATCATGAAACACGTATAAAATATTTTTTCAAAATCATCTATTAACGGGGGTATAAGGGAGGTGGAAAGTTAGAGCCTATGTAAATTCTCTGATTTTCTTAGTTACTTCAATAAAATGTTATATATGGGTTTAGTTCCTAATAATGATTATATTGCAAATTTTCCCTTTTTGTGATTGTAAATAGTCGGACTTTCATTGGCAGATAGCTAATGTTATAACGAGTAACATACTACTTTTATTGTATAAATAAAATAAAAATAAAAAAATATTATTATTTCTCACGGGAGCTGGAACCACGCGGTTGAAACCGTAGAGCGCTTCTTGTTAACGATATGCTATCAACAGACACCATGAACCTTTTGACTCCGAAAAATGTGCTGCGCAAAACAAGCTGTATTAAGGACTTAAGTCTCAAGACCGCCTTGCCCTCCTGATGTGTTCTACCGCTTTTCCAATGGGATATATTCTGAAGGATTGTATGATATACTGCCAACGGATAATTTTTGCTACCGCATCGCTGGCGAAAGTGCTGTATTCTGCAGCGTTGAGAACTCATAGAGTCTACCACTCGTATCACTTCTCTTGATTAGTCATGCGTTAACACTATCGAGAAAACTGTTTGATACAAGCTGGGTGCATTCTTTTCTCGATCTTGAGTATTTTAGTAGTGGCAGTGGGAAAGCAAAGTCTTTTAAAGGTAGAAATCTTCCACGGGGTACCGCCCCAATTTCAATCATCAGAAACACATTATCATTGGAATTGAATTGACATAGTTTTCTAAAAGAGGATTGCCTGCCATCTTATATCATATCAAGAGATTAATGCGTCTAAAGAACAAACTGTTCGTCCGTGTAAGCCCCGTCCCGCCATGTGTCAACTACAAAGCCCGTTATTCGAAGTAATCGCAGCGTACATCAGTTAGTGTGAGTCGTGACATCGTCCAATCAACGTGTTGCTTAAATATGTGCTGTGTTTACAAAACAACCGCACCGCGCCTCCGCTGACCGTGAGCGATGGTCTCCCGAGCCGCCTCGCTCCTCGGGCTGCTGCTGGCGGCGGTCAGGGCGCTCGCCACCGGCCTGGGAGATTGTCCTATCTACCCGCCTTTTCCCAACTTTGATATTAGCAGGGTAAGTTGATCTGGTAGAAATATGGGCTGTGTAGTAAGTATCGTGATTAGAGAGGACCTAAGGTAAAATTCGACTGCGTTTACATTTTTTGTGATTTATGTATAAGGAATTGAAATTCATCAAACGATGTCGTAGTTTAATAATTTTGTGGTTATTTTTTCATTTGGGACTATATGTATCCGGAAAATATTTGGCGGAAAATGAATACGCTTAATATTATATTTATTAAAAGAGATTTAAATTTATTTATTTCCTCCAGATATTTTGATAGTCATTTACCTATATCTACAAATTTGATAAATCAAATAGGATTGAATTGTTTCTGAAAATTGAAGGCCGGGGTCATTAGAAATTTGCATTAATTATAATTGATAAATAGGCCAACTGTAGTTCGAGCGACGCACCAACGCCGGCGCTCAGAACTGCGTAAACATGCAACGTCGAATGAGTACGATGCGTATAAATACGCATATTGCACTTTGAAATCGTCAAAAATACCTTGGTTCATCTATATTGCATTGTCTTAAACTCAGTAGGTAACTATAGCACATTGAACCAGCAAACATAGTAGCCGGGTTTTTCTGGATGCATGTCACATGAACTACATCTCATACAAAGGTCTTCGGCACCTTACTCTCACCTATTTCTACAGTAAAATAATAATAATTGCATGAAATGTCCCGGTTTGAAGGGTGAAAGAGGTAGTGAAATTACTGGATAATGTGACATAATATCTTCAAGCTACAAGGTTGGCTAAGCGCTAGTTATATCCTTGTGATATTATGAGCGTCTATAAGCTGCGTTGTCGCGGCGAAAAAAGGTCGCGTACAATTGGGTATCACTTTCGCCTCATTTATGAGGAACTTGACTTCGTCCGACAACAATACTACACAGCCAACCGAACCCGCAAGATGTTGCCAAGTTACCATTTATAGCAAGTTATACTATATTTGAACCGCGGGTACCAGCAGAATAGAATGGGACCTCCCCTGTAGTTACTAGTCTCGTAAGAGGCTACTGAGGTACCGGAACCGACTGATGGTATTCCGACACCGCCACCGACTATAGCGGCGGGCATGAGCAACAGTAATCTCGTCGCGAAGCTATACTCATAAGCACAGGTTTATTTTAAAAGTCCAGGTCAATGAACAAGCATACAGTCCACGTAATAGTAAGCGTCACTGCAGCCTATAGACCGTTGCCAACCTTATGACTTAAAGATATTATCCAATTTACCCAGTAAATTCACTGCCCTTCAAACCGGAACACAGTAATACCAACACTGCTATATGGCTGTAGAAATAGGTGAGAGTGAGGTACCAATGACAACCTTTTGTAATTTCTACCTAATTATTGCCGCCATGACTGCGCAGCGCGACAATTATAGGCAAAATAATCCCTTTTATTGACGAGACATAACTCCAACCATAGGTACGTACATCCCAGGATGGTCTAGTGGTCACCTCGTGATGTTACATGGAGTCTCGCTTGTGTGAGTGAGTGCATCATCGCATCGGCCATACAATGTCACTGCCCAGGCCCCCTGAAAATTAACGGTGTAACCGATGTCTCCAACGGTGGATATTCTATGTCGCCTATAATAATAATGACTTTACATTTTAAGTATAGGAACTTGTTGTACTTACAGAGTAGTCATGCTTCGTGAATTTTAAGTATTTTATTTTAAGTTTATTTTATTTATTTTTTTTTAAGTTTTATTTATTATTTAGTTTTTTATTTACAAATATGATTGTAATATATAACGATTTAATAAGTATTCATTAAAATTTGGTTTTTCAGCTTATGAAATGTAGGTAATAGATTATTTCATCAGTGATTAAATATATTGTTTCAGAATATTTTGCTACTATGGGGTGGTCTTACTAATACAGGAAGCAATTGATAAATAATTATATAATTTTGAAATTTTACGATTATCTTTTAATCAGTTTTATATCGCAACACTCCAGATGTCTGGCACATGGTACGAGGTGGAGCGGTCTTTCTACTTGATGGAGCTGGCGTCGAGCTGCATGCAACTGAACGTCACTTTAAACAGCCGGGGAAACTTCTACATCCGCATCAGCGCCGTCAACAGATGGTTGTTATTATTCTTATTATCCGAAAACATGGAAATACATCAAAGTTCTTTAATATTTTAAGAAGGAAATTCATAACTATAGCTTTTTTCATTATTAGAAAAACCTACTTTTCCCTCTTATAGGACGGGCGTAACAAAAACTTATTGGTTAGCCGCAGCTGGCTCTAAAATTACTTTCATATTTAGTGACTCAACCATATTATATACATTTAGTCACCATAAATTTATAACACAGTAGTACGTTTTGAAAACTGGTTTTTCGGTCGATATAAATTACCCTTTATGCGGTTAAGTGTTTGACCTAATAGATAAAATTATAATCAAATTATTAAAATTAAATTCGACCAAAATATAAGCAGATATTATGTACCTACGTATTAAATAAATATTTGAATATGATATCAAATTATTAATCCTCAAAACATCAATTATATTATTAAAGGCATATTAAAAGCCTTTTTATTACGTCGTCAATCTTAATCAATCCATTCAAGAATAACCAATGTAGACTAGGCTAGTAATAAGTTTTTACTTAATGACTTCTAGGCATTTTATTAGGTACTTTACTATAGTTAGTAAAGAAATTAGATACAGATGTTTAAATTAAGTAAAAATCGAGATATAAGAGTTTCTTTACTTAACTTTTATTACCCAATGAGAAATATAATCCATTCTGTTCTCTAAATGTACATCGCGCCTGTGCCACAGACTATGGATCGTCACTTGTTACAATCTTGGCATACCTCTCTCGCTTCTGCAGTCATTCTTCTTTCTACATGTCCAAACCATCTCAACATTCTTTTCTCTAATGTTATCACAATATCATCTTTTACACCATATTGATCTTTTAACACCCTATATTTTAACCTATCTCTCAAACTCTCCCCATACATTCTTCAAAGTGCTCTCATTTCAACAGCATTTATTGAACTCACGTGCTTTTTCTGCCATACCCAATATTTACTACCAAATGTCAGTGTTGGAACCAACACACCTTTGCACAGCCAGTCGTGCTGGTTTTGACATATTTTGGCTGCTCAAAAAAGCATGTCAGGCTCCATTGACATTATTTCCAGCTTTCTCCCCTTAAGAAGATATTGAACCATGAAAATCTCCTAACATTACTATCCTTTCATTCTGCAATTCTCCTATACTAATCCTAGCATTCTTCAAAGTATCTCTTACTCCATTCCAAAACTCCTCTTTCTCATTTTGGGCATTCCGTGATCCCTCGGCTCACTTATAAGGAGCATAGGTACACTCCTGAAAGCCGGGTAGTCCTACTTTAAGCCTAATCCAGAGAAGATTTAGGCTTACACATTCAAATAGTTTACGTTCAGACAGAAACACGCCACACCTTTGCAGCGTCTATCGATTGGATGATGATACTCCCGACCAATATGCTACGAATTTCTGGTGTTTGGTCGTCCTGCAACCCCTTTCGCTTCGTCTCACTTACACGTAAAATATCAAGCCTTCTTTCATCCATCATCTCACATAATTCCTCTATCTTGCTGTCTATGCTTCCTCTCACAACCAAAGTAGCAAAGCAGCTTTGCGCAGTCCATTTTTCGCACCTTGATGGGACATGGCGTGATAGGTTACGAATCACGTTGCCGTAATTTTTATTTGCATTTTGAACCATTAGTGTCCGACAAGAAGCAAGAGATCATCACGGTCCATCCTAGCAGAGCCCCGCATTCCAGGAGAAGGCTCGAAGGCTCGGGCAGGGGAAGGGCTTTAATGCTCTGGGGGCGCCAAACCCAAGGGAAAATGGTCGCTAACGACTGGACTAACCTACAGCCATGCATCCTTCGGCACAACAGACCTATAAAATTAATAGTTAGGAACGTATCCTATCGAACTTTAATTGGGCAATTATATTCAGTATGCTTTTGCCTATTCAAAGTGCTCATACTTAAAACTTTTAATTTTTAGGACCGGAATGCCAACAACCACATCCGCGATCGGTATCCCGAGTCACAATGGTTCTTCTATATTCCGGTACAAGGTGAACAACCGTATGCCGTACATCATCGGGCGACTACTGCCTGGTGCCGGCCTTTATAACGTGCTGTTCACAGACTACGACCAGTTCGCCATCGTCTGGTCCTGCTCCAGCGTCAATATTGCGCACACAGGTGACCTCTACACTAGTCTCTCCTTAGTACCTGAGGATTTCGACAGTTTATCAGAAACGCTAATCACTAGTCGCCCTTTAAAATTGCAGCCTGAATATTATAAACTTAATATATAGTTTCCAGAATATTGTTCTAAATATACCTACTAGCTTAACACTGTTAAATTAAAAAAGTGGCTCTATCCTACGTACACACCGAATAGACCAACCTACGCAAATCTGTCAAAATTTTGGCTGGTTGATTCTGCTGTTTTGTGTACAAGGTTACAAGGCTGTGTGCCATACGTAAATAAGTTACGAAATTGGAAATGATTAGAAAAACTTTTAAGAAGTATCATTACATTTTAGACTTCATGATAGTTAATTTTTTTTGGGTTCACCTTCGGCAAGAGTTCACACTTTCTCCTTACAAGTTTTTTAAATAGTTTTTTCATTCATTTAAACAGTCTATTCAATGTACCCAAAGCAACAATTGAACATCATTTTTTATTATTCAAATCTTGAAATATATTATATATATATTAATATTAATCACTAACAGCGAGATATTTAGATTAATATTGTCAGTTTTATGGCTTTGTGTACAACCTTATTTATTTATGGCATTTACGTCTTAATCTAATAATCTATACGTTAACAAAATGATAAGCCAGCCATGACCGTCTGTAGACCGCATGTGGGTGCTGGGACGTGCGCGCGACCTTCCGGCACCGGTGCGCGCGCGCGTCTACGCCATCATGCAGGAGCTGCGGCTTGACCCCGACCGCCTCATCATATCCAACAACTACAACTGCTCCGCCACCCCACATCTTATATAACCCCCAAATATCTTTACGACAATTATATTGATAATGCTGCTCTTAATAAGATGTTTTTTTCAATCACACATTTTTAACTTACGGCCGAGTGGTATTGGAATAACGAAATTAAACGAGACAGAATAGTTAATCACACTTTCTATTTTTTGGAAAAATATCATTTATGTACTGTAAATATAGAATTAAAAGTTAAAAAAATGTTATTTCATTCAAATTTTCTCTCATCTAAGGAATGATTTGTGATGTTTTAAAATATATATATATATATATATTAATAAACCAGTTGTGCTAATCTCATAATAATAAGTAACATAAAAACAATAGTCTATATGACACCGAAAGACAAAACTGATATTAAATTAATGTACAGCTCAGACAATAATAGCGAGATTACAGTAACTGGGTAGGTACACATGCTCCATGACTACTAAATACATATTAATCTATTGTTTGGTTTGTTGGGTCACTTATGGCTGATATTGTAGTTTGGTTTGATTATTTGGTATGTTGGATGTCACCCTGCAGCCAGAAGACAGGTGCGCCAAACATCAGTCTAAAGAACTGTCACCGCTATTACAACTACCGCATCAATAACATACTTATTATTCTAGTCACCAATAGAGCTTCAGAAGATTCAAGTTTCTTACAATTCAAAAAGGTACATTCCTACATTTGGCAAGTTTTTATATTCATTATTCTGCTTAATATTTATTACAAAAAATGTAAATATTGCAATCAAAACAAATAGGCCAGACAACTAAAGTTTTATCCTATAAGACACACCAAACTTCCCTCACAAAATCAACAAAATTATTTAACATTATAGAATAACTGTGACAAAACTAATATAGTGCCAATAAGGAACTAATAGTGAAAAAAACATTGCACTATCTGTAAGAAAAAGGTATAACTGTATGAAAATTTGGTTAAACCATAAATTCCTTACATTTGGTTGTGTGCATAAAACTTTTGTTAAATGCATTTTAAAACATAAATATTACTAAGTGATGTTGTATATGTGATGTGATAATTCGATTTAGAAATAGTTTATCATAAATGCAGTTATGCCCTTATCTCACTAATGGTGTGAAAATACATTAAGTACATAAATTTGCCACCCCAACCCAAGGGACACCGAGACACATTAGATCATGAACATTGCTCCCATTTACATGGAGAGCTTATAAAAATGCCACACAACACACATACAATGAAAATAATGTGAACACATAAAAATTGCCTAGTGATCACAAATAGTCTAAAAATTTATAAGTTTATAACGCTATAGACTGTCATCTCTGCTAACAACACAGTTCCTAACTTCAATCAACTTGAGGCACTCTGCATCACGATTTTTATAGTCATATGCTGTTAATGAAGATACACTGTCTGCTGAGTTGTTGCAGTGGTTGCCAAGCCCCTGCTCGGGACTTGGCCCAGGAGTCTGCCAAGAGTTTTGGAGTGCATATTGATGCATCCACAGTTGTTTTTCCTCCACTTCCTTGCTCACAACTACAAATAATTCTTTCTCTTTACTATCTAGTTGTTCTTTCAAATATGCTATTAGATCACTGCTCTGAAAAATAAAGATAAAACTACTTTACCAACTCAAACTTAGTAAATAAATCAATTGATGTTACAAAGTAATGTATACTTACCCTTCCAACTAACAGTGGTGCATCCAGTTTAGAATCAAGGTTATAGAAATTTCCCTGAATCTGTCTTATAGTTATCCAATGACGTCGACGCAAAGGCAGCATTACAAACCCCAGTTTGTAATCAGATGGAACATTTAATATAAAACCGCAGATATTTGATAAATCTAAACATCCTGGATCTCTGAAAAGTGTACATAATATTTCTTATAAATAATTAATGTACTCATCCCACAAGATCTATATTACATTTCAGACTAAACAAACTAAGTATTTGTTATGTAAATTAAAAACCTACTTACTTCCTTTTATCAAACCAAATAGCTTCACATCCTTTTTTTTGTAATGCAGCCATAATCACATTGATATCATAATTTCCAAGACCCAGCATAGACCTGTGTGGGTTGATCCACACATTGGGCGAAAGACGACTGCATATTGCGTCTAATTCAGACTTAGAAAATGTACCTCGCGTCTGGAATATTCACAGAAGGTCACATATTTAAAGTAAATAAAAATATTCTGACTTGTTATGAATCATATAAAAACAATAGGGACATTGCGTCGCTAACTACTGTAACAAATGATAAATAAATTTTAAATTCAATACCTGGAACAAATTATTTAGCGCATGTAAAGCACAAAGCTCTTTAACTTGTTTTTCATGGTAAATTGTGGGTTTTGAATTCATTTCGTTTAAAGCTCATGTAGCATTATAACTGTAACTAATAACTTATATCATGACTTGCAAGGATATTTATATTAGATTGTCACATGAAATAGTGTAATAAACGATTTAAACTAATTATTTTCTATACATTTTCCTTCGCGTAAAATAGCACTTTACTAAATTTTGACAAATTACTTTTAATTATTCTGTGGCTTGAGCTTGACGTTAGTGATGCGGTAATAAGGACGTTCAGCAAGTACAGTAACACACATGATATAAGACAGTGATAAAATACTTGTCTTTTGTATTTCCTACTACTAACAAACTGTTTGGTTTTGGAACATTCCCAGTCTTTGCTTCAGTGTCATTGATTCATGTCAATCAATGTCAAACTTCGTCAAACCAAGAAGGCGCGAAACTAAAATTAATATTTCAATATTCTAAACATTTTGGTCCATATATATAACTTGATGAATCCGGAGAAATGGACGATGGAACCATTTTTAATGGATGTTCAATAGAAGACAACTACGACAACCATACATCTGTTATTAATAAATCTGCTTTTCTACAATACATGGTATCGACTAGAAGGTATATATCAATAAATAAACCTGTCTAAGCAGAGTTCTATCTGCCTGTACTCATACTTATTCATAGGTCACATTAAGAACCCATATGATTAGTGTAACCTTGCAATACTACTTTTATCTCTAAAATGTTACAGATAACTTACAAATAACTTTACAAAGTCAAACAGTTTTAAACAAATTATAATTGTTTTAGTGCTACCAATATTTCTTCACTTATACTGTTGGATGATATATGGAAATCCAACAAACAGCTGATATCTGAGAAAAATAATGTAATTGTTAAATATGTAAAATCATTATCAGAAGTAAACTGTACCGATGCAGGGTCGAAAAAATGGTCTTTAAGGTATGATTACAATTATTTCTACTATTATGCGGCTTATTTTTATAATTTAACATTTTTTCCATATGTCTGTCACTAAAATTAATAATCATTATTGCAGTGATTTGGAAGACCCCATTGCATTATTTGAACAGTCTCTATCAAATTGCACTAGATGCAGTCAAACACAATGTTTCACTCAACTTAACCAATTTGTAATTAATAAATGCAGCTGCCCTTTAAATGTCATTGAAGTAGAAAATACCAGTTCTAGTCAAAAAGAAAATCTAACTCTGCATAAAAGACCTTGGAAAAGTTTTAATTCTGAAGTTGATGATAAAACTAAATGGGGAGAAGAACACAAACAAACATTTAGGCCAAAGTTTGGGAAAGTAAAACTTGCAAAACATTCACACCAAATATCATTAGCTAAGACTCCCATTTATCCTGATGTAGACCTGGATAAGGAGGAGGAAATGAAAGAGCATAAGAGTAATGTTGCCAAGCTGACATTTAAAACTGCCAAAGAGCAGTTGTTGGCTTCTAACCCTGCTGCCAAGAGGACCCTTGGCACTTCAAGAAAGGCCCAGAGTAAATTTGTCTCTCCTATGATTGGAGCTCAGTAAGTGCATTACATACTTCAAGTTAATAATAATTAAAATACTTTTTAGATAAATATTGTTACTAATTATTTAATTTGTTATTATAATGACTAAAATAATATGGATATTTTTGGTAAGAAGTAAATAAATAA
Organism: Heortia vitessoides; assembly: GCA_020976665.1. Taxonomy (NCBI): domain Eukaryota; kingdom Metazoa; phylum Arthropoda; class Insecta; order Lepidoptera; family Crambidae; genus Heortia; species Heortia vitessoides. Next base: position 2,061,104 of record JACJUM010003085.1, read on the forward strand.
AGTCTTACTGCTATATAGATTAATATTGAATTTTTTTCATAGTAAATGTGGTTTTGATTTTACTTGTCTATCAGGGAGAAACAGGAACTTACTGAACCAGAAATAACAGATGAAAGTCTCAAACACATTGACCCCAAGATGATAGAGTTAATAGAGAGTGAAATAATTGATAAAGGAACTCCTATAGGTCTGTAAAATTTACTATGGTTTATTTAACCACTTTAGCATGATTTACATGTTTTGTCAGTTCATTGAATTTTAGCTATATTTTTTCTATTTAATATTTTTTTCTGTTATATAAATATTAAACAGCAGCATATTCCCTATTTGATGCTATAAATGTTTAATCTTCCATCAATCTTCTTATAAACAATATTCTAGAAATTTTGTTTTTTACATATAGTTAGTAGTAAGTTATGATAAATGACAATAAGTATAAAAAAAATAGATGTGCTATTTTAAAACACGCTATAGGGTAGAAGCTAATCTAAGATTATCCCTGATTTATATTTTTTATCTCAACTTATATTATAAAAGCTAAAGTGCATTTTTTGTCACCTCTTCTCTACTCAACCATCATTTCAATGCATCAGTGTACTTTTGACCTTTAAGAAAAAGTATTCTCATGGAACACTCCTATAATAAGTCTACGCCAAGAAATGAATGGGTGGAAAAGTAGTAGATATATTTTCTCCAGGTTGGGATGACATCGCCGGCCTACAGCTGGCCAAGTCGGTGATTCAAGAGGCCGTGGTTTGGCCACTGCTCCGGCCGGATATATTCACAGGCCTCCGCCGGCCGCCGAAGGGCATCTTACTATTTGGACCACCAGGAACGGGCAAGACGTTGATTGGTAAGTTCATGCAAACAGTTATTGTGATAAAACAACGAGTTGTGAAGACATTATAAGTATGCAATATAGCTAATGTTGCTCCGGCGGTGTGTTGCAGGCAAGTGCGTAGCGGCGCAGTGCAAGGCGACATTTTTCAGCATCTCCGCGTCGTCACTGACGTCCAAGTGGATCGGCGACGGAGAAAAGATGGTCCGTGCTCTGTTCGCTGTGGCGCGTCGCCACCAGCCCGCCGTACGTGTGTCTATTATGTTTGACTATTCCCGAACATTCTGGAATCTCGTCTAGTGTCTAGGCTACCTATTAATTTTTCTTGTACATATTACATTTTTATTTTCAGGTGATATTCATTGATGAGATAGACTCACTACTTACTCAAAGAAGTGACACTGAACACGAAGCTACGAGGAGAATTAAGACTGAATTCTTAGTACAATTTGACGGCGCAGCAACCGGTGAGTCTTTCTCTATCATATCTATTTAAATAGTTGACTAGTTATATAAAAATTAAAAATATTTTAATTTTAACAACTGTATGTAACGGATGATTGCAGGTGAAGAGGATCGTCTGTTGATAGTGGGTGCAACTAATCGCCCTCAAGAACTGGATGAAGCCGCGCGGAGGCGGCTAGTCAAACGTCTTTATATACCATTGCCTGATGTAGAAGTAATAATTAAACAATATATCTAGTAAATTATACGAGAATTAAAATAGTTCTTACGAGTTTTAGTAAATTTGTATTTACTAGTTTATGTATTATATAATTCCAGTAAGGATCCAGTTAGGGTCATTGTGGAAAAATACCAATTTTCCTTCATTTTAAATGTAACACAAGAATTATGGTATTATCTTATTTATCTTGCATGGCTTTTATTACCACTGATGTTGATTTTCATAAGTAATTTTTTTATTTATTGACAAAGACTCCTAATTGAACCCACACTATTTTCAGGCCCGTGAACAAATTATAACCAACTTGCTGACGAACGCAACCAATGACCTGACGCCGGGTCAAGTGCGGGAGGTGGCGAGCCTGACAGACGGTTACTCGGGCGCAGACATGAAGTCGTTGTGCTCCGAGGCAGCTATGGGTCCTGTACGCTCTGTGCCGTTGTCGCAGATCATCAGTATAGACCGAGATAAGGTTATTTTTGTGGTTTCACTCGAGATAGGTAGACCTCATACAAAAGTTGTCTGCATTGGTACCTCACTCTCATCTTATCTTAAGCCAGACCAGAATACAACAATCTCATCAAAAACATGAATGTGAAAAAGGGGTCCAAGTTCAAATGCGTGGTTGTTGACATTTCCGACAAAAGAATTGATATCTAAATTTGTGCGATAGTCTGTAGATATCTTGAAATTAATTTTTAAAATTATACAACATTGTAAAATAAAGCAAAGCGCAAAGCTTATTACTTCGGATAAATTGAAGCTCTAGATTTAAAATGGCTAGTTTTTGTCTACTTGTTATATATATCTTATATTTGGCTTATCAACTTATCTAGCATATATTAAAAAAATAGTTCACTTATAAAAACTAATAGTGGGCAACAGATCAACCTACACTAATCTGGTAAAAAGATTTTGAACTCAATCGCTCGTTTGAAAAAAATTATATCGATTGCAAAGTTAACAGATTAAGGAAGGTTGATCTGTTGTTGTGTGTACATAAAAAATATTGCATTTCATTAATATTTCATGGATAAATACTAAGAAATATGTATGTATACTTATCGCTTTATTACAGGTCCGACCAGTAAATGTTCAAGACTTCAAGAATGCTTTAAAAAGGGTACGACCTAGCGTATCTCAAGATGATTTAGGGCAATATGTAAAATGGAACACAACATATGGGCAAGGTTTTTAATAAAATATATTGATACAATTGGTTATTTTCATTCATTCCTCATTATTATCTATAATTTAATCGAATTAAATTGGCAAATGCCGTGCTATGATCTGTGTGCTAATATCGTAATAGTTAAGTGTTTTATGTAGTATATCTTCGGCAAACAAATACAACTTTTATTATACTATGTCTCGCTTTATTCGCTATTCGCCATAAGTCCCTAACTGGTGTCAGTGAAACCATATTTTACTGTTCTGACGACGGAAGGGATAATTCTATTTCGTTCTGTGTAACCTTCCTGCATAAAATATACTCACTGAAAATATTAATGATATTGTGCCGACTAAGTCTGAGAAAATATAGTATTATCAATATTTTCTGAACGAAAATTACAATTTTAATTCGCTTCTGAACGTGAAAGGCAGCTGATTGTCAAAACATGCATTTATGTGACGCTATTTAAAAATTAAATGAATTTTCAAATAATATTAGATATAAGCTGAATAGAATACGTGTAGAAATTAAATGAATCTCAATTTATGTAGTCTCTTGAATATATGTGTCAAAATGGAACAAGAAAATCGAGTAGTCGTTTTAATAGATATGGACTGTTTTTATTGTCAAGTAGAAGAAAAACTAACTCCAGAATTAAGCGGGAAACCTATAGCTGTGGTTCAGTATAATCCATGGAAAGGTGGAGGGTAATTAAACATAATTTATGTTTTCAAAATGTTTGTCGAATATAACCTATTTGTAGAATAGTTAGTAAACAAATGAGTGGTAATATAACTAATGTCTTATTTCTAGTATAATAGCGGTAAATTACGTTGCAAGAGCGATGGGGGTGACTCGGCATATGAGAGGTGACGAAGCTAAGGAAAAATGTCCAGAGATTCAGCTACCTTCTGTACCTTGTTTTAGAGGCAAAGCTGATATTTCCAAGTATGTACTGTAGCTAAAAAATTATCGGCTTATATGTTAGTATCTTTATTATGACTTGTTTTCCGTTCCCAGGTATAGGGATGCTGGTAAAGATGTTGCTAAAGTTTTGCAGAAGTTTACTCCACTTTTGGAAAGAGCTTCAATTGATGAGGCATATTTAGACATCACAGCACCAGTAAGTCGTATGTTTATAATATTTTTATGATGTAAAAAGTCATGGTTATGATTTAAAAATACTTTATATAATTATATGTTTTATTAGGTGCAAGAAAGGCTAAGAACTCATAATGTAAATACAATAACTGCGGATATTATACCAAATACATATGCTCTTGGGTATGAGGGAATCAATGACTTTATATCTGACATTCATAATTATGGATCTGATTCTATGGATTTTGATTATGAACATGCTAAGCAGCTGCTAGTTGGGGCACTCATAGTAACCGAGATTAGGGCAGCAGTTTACGAAAAAACTGGTAACGCATTATTTCTATTTAAATTAAATCATATTTAAATAAAAATATTTTTAATAGTTTTCCTTTTACAGGCTACAGATGTTCAGCAGGCATAGCTCATAATAAAATATTGGCCAAACTTGTGTGTGGCATGAACAAACCTAACAAACAAACTATTCTTCCAAAACATTCTGTTAATATTCTATTCAGGTAGGTCCATTTACAGTCAAGAGTGAAATTTAAATATTTAGGCTACAAATTTCCATAAAAATTACTTGTATTTTTCAGTACCCTTTCTGTTAAAAAAGTAAAGCACCTCGGTGGGAAATTTGGTGACACTGTGTGTGATGTGTTGAAAATAAAAAATATGAGCCAACTTCAGAGCTTCTCTGAAAAAGAACTTCAAACAAGATTTGATGAAAAAAATGGGTAAAAATAAATATGAACCTAAAATATATTACCTAATGCAATTACTTTGACATCATGCTTAAATATGTATTACTTTTATAGCACCTGGTTGTACAATATAGCTAGAGGGATAGATTTAGAACCTGTGCAAGCCAGGTTTAACCCAAAGAGTATAGGATGCTGTAAACAATTCAGGGGGAAGAATGCTCTTCCAGATTTGGACAATCTGAAGAAATGGCTAACAGACTTAGGAGATGAAATAGATGATCGACTTGAGAAAGATGCTTTGGAAAACAATAGAACACCAAAACAAATGGTTGTTAGCTTCTCAACATATTTACCAGATGGCAGAGACGTCAGTAGTTCAAGATCATATAACTTTTTGCCAGATGATGATTTATGTGGGGAATTATTTTTTAAAAAAGCTCTAGAATTAGTTCTTGAAACTACAGAAGGAAAATTTAGAGGTAAGTGCTATCTCTGACTAATATAAAAAATAAATTACTAGTTGTCTGTTAAGAGTGGATATTTATTTTTGTTATTAGAAATATGTTTCAATAGACATAAAATTCGTTATACCCTTTGAAAGGTATCATTTAATTTATTAAATTTGCAGATTGCAATTTAAATAAATCATAAAGAATAGATTAGAAAAGTAGGATTAATAATGTAAGGATACTAAAATATAATTGATAACATCATTTGATTTCGGATGTCATTTCTATCAATATTTAAAATCTAAATACTAGTGTCATAACCATAACATTTGGACATATGTTTGTGGATATGTACATGTTTTTTATAATTAAAGATTTTTTGGTCTCTCATCAAGTTTCTATTAATCATGTCATCATAATATGCTGTGCAGCATATTATGGTTAAGTCCATATTTTATGGGTAATAATTTTACTGGATTACTGATTTGAATCCGATACTGAATCCGAATCTATCTAATTCGGATTCCTAATTTATTCTCATAAAAATCTAGTATTTGTTACTCAAGGTATATGCAGCATTCTAATTATGAAAGACATTTCCAAATCTGTGAAGTCATTTTTGAGTCTTAATTAGATTTTATCTTTCATATTAAAGAAGTATCAGAAATATTATTCTATTTTTTTTTCAGGTGAGGAAAGTAATAGAAAGTTGAAAGCACCAATTAAGTTTTTAGGGATAAGTGTAGGAAAGTTTGAGGACAACTGTGTGGACAGTAAGAAAACTAAGAAAATTTTGGACTACTTTACTGCTGGCTCCTCAAAGGAAATAACAAATAAATCGAATGAAACTAAGAATACTAGAGACAAATCATTAGAGAGTACCAATAAAAGTAGCAAGAATGAGGGAAAAGAATTTATTTTGCAAAGATTCTTCAATACAACAGGCATAGTAGATCAATCAAAAGATAATATATTTGAGAGGGCCCAGGAAAATTATGTCAATGAACTTGTAGCTCAGTCAACACTGGAAAAACAGGAATCGTTCTTTGCAAAATTTCTTAGTACTGGCTTAAATACAGCAGCCAATGATAGAGTTGAGTCGGACAAACATTTTGTTGAAAATAAACAAAGTAATGATATATTAAAACCATCCACACCTACTTGTGAAGTGGTCCATTGTGGAGAAAATAGTAATGACACTGAATACTCAGGGTCAACAATAAACATGGAAATAAATAAAAGTATTGCATTATTTGAAGATGATGATCCTCAAGATCTGGAGCGCATTAGTAAAATACGAAATTTGTTAAATTTTACCATGATTGAAAGGGAGGAAGGAAATAATGAAATTACAACAGAAAATTCAAGTAATGAAGATATCAGTAAAGTAGAAGAGTCAGTTCAAACTATTCCAGCCATAGAGAATACATATAACATTTTTACAGCAGAGGAAACCTTTGAATGCTCTGAATGTAGAAAGATAGTGGCAATTAGTAACTTTGATACTCATGCAGATTATCATCTTGCTCTTAAACTCAGAGAAGAAGAGAGACATCAGGCACGTCTAGAAAGGATAGAGAAAAGTTCTAAAGCATCCAGCGAGCATAACAAAAAACCCGGTGGTCTAGATGCTGATAATTCTGTTCCCCAAATACGCCATAACGAAACAAACAAAACTGAAACCTCATCTATAGCAAACTTCTTAGTCAAAATTGATAACAATCTTCCTAGTGAAATTTGTTCTGAGTGTGGTAAGAAGGTTCTAAAAGAAAAATTCCTAGAGCATTTAGATTTTCATGAAGCTCAAAAGTTAAACAGAGAGCTTAATAAAAAACCTATCTCCAACGCTTTCACAGGCAATAGTGCAAAAAGGAAAAGAAAATCAATGTCTCCTGTCAAAAAACTGAAAGTACCTTGCAAATCTATAGACTCGTTTTTTAAGCAATAATAATCACATTTTAAATAAAATTATTTATATTATACAAATTTTTTCTTCATTTTACTTGTTTGAAGAATTTCATCATTCCATCAGACTAGCTATGTACAGCTAGTATGTTACCCCTTATTGTTTACTTGTTAAAATTTAACTCCCAGACTATTTATGCCATTTTGAAAATTCTTTCAATATAAGTAAACCAGATCTTTACCAAATAACAGCCTAACAGTCAAAGCAAGATTTTTAATTCACACAACGGTAACATAAAAAATTAGTATTTTTTTTTTTTATTAATGGAAAGAGCTTTACTATCAGCTAGTAATTTGAGCTAATGCATATAAAAGTATATGTATATGGTAGTTTATAAAGTTCTTTTAAGACTAACGTCGCTACATCAGGGGCTCAGAAAACAGAATACAAACAATGAAGACTAATATAGTATGAATTGCACAAGTGTCAATGTATTAGAACTTCTAGCTACTTAGGTATTAAGTGATAGATCAGAACTATGTGCGATCATTATAGATAATGTATACTCAGTTATTATCCAAACCTGCTTTATAGTCCCCTCTAATAGGAGTTATATTAAATAAAAGATAATGTAAAAGTTTACAGTTTATTCATCCAAGTATTTAAACGCTGTATATCTCAGCCTGCACCTTCCTCCATGTATCGAGCGGGCCATGCTCAGGGCGGTATTGCACGTTACAGCCGTCGTTGGCAAGGCGGCCCTCATCGCGCAGACGCTCGAACTCCTCACGATCGTACTTGGTGAAACCCCACTTCTTGGATACATAGATCTGTAAATACATTGTTAGCTCATTAAAAATTATTTTCAGTGGCAGACCTGAAACGGACCAGGGTCTTACTATAAATAATTTTGCCTATCACTCCAATAAAAGGCAATATAATGGATGCAAACTTAAAATATAGAATTCTGGATGCCTTATCACATTAATAGTTTCCAGGTAACTTTTAAAAGGAAAAAACAGTTTTAAAGCAAAACAAACACATTAACAAGCACCCTTTAAGTCAAAATACTGTATAATGCACATTTGGCATAACTTACTCCAAATAATTTTATTGAGAAGAACTTACTGACTTACATTTTCCAATGCTTAATAACTGACTATTAATAAATATAAATAGAGGCAAACAAAATCTATTTTAGTATAGTTTTTGCTAAAATATTTACCTTTTGACGGCCGGGGAACTTGAACTTGGCACGACGCAGAGCCTCGATGACCTGCGCCTTCCAACGGTCGCTAGAGCGCACCGACATGATGGGCTGGCCGATGTGCACGCGCGCCACGGTGCCCTGCGGCTTACCGAACGCTCCTCTCATCCCGGTCTGGAGCCTGGAAATACAACAAATTGTCAAAACAACTATATATTGGGCCCGCTTCGATCTCTTTACTGGAGTTAACGCGTAACAAATGGTCATAGGGTCTCATGAGCGGCCATAAATACTCGTGAGGTAACTTCTGAATTGTTAAGTAAAAAAGAAACCATTAGGTAGCAATCTTTCAAAAGCATTAATGGTTGCTGTATTTGTACATGAGTTTTTATGGTTTTATAGTATTCTTCTTGACTACCAACAAAATTTATTATTGCAACAGAAGCTGCTTTAGCTTACCAATGCTTAGACAAGTGTCAGCTTACTGTAGAATTACAATACAAGTGTTTAGGATAGAAATTATTTAATCAGGACAATTGGTTTTGAAGTGTATTTATTTCACATAATTACAGAGCATACATTTTTATATATATAGATTAAACTGATGCATGGTCTCCCCTAACGTATTATATTTGTATTTCCTCTGTTGTCTGATATTAGTAACATAAATTTATGCTTCAAGCTACTAACTCAAAAGTCAGATACATATTAGATGTTGTGTAAAATTGATATTATTGCAGAATCTTAATTATTATCTTAATTATGCGAAGTAATATAGGCGGCTCAATAGACATGTTTTAAAATCCATGCGACATCACATACATTTCTTTTATACTGAAAATATTAAGTGAAATAAAGGCACTAAAGTGTTCGCAAGAAATATATTGGACAAACTTTGTTGTCTAAGCTAAAGAGCACTTTGGAAAATCAAGCTCCTGGAATGGCAAAGATTTGGCATCAACATTAACGGCGAATACATCACTCACATTCGATTTGCCGACGATATTGTGGTCATGGCAGAATCATGGCATTATGCACGATGCTTGAAGACCTCAATCGAGTTTTTCAACAGGTGGGTCTCCAAATAAACATGGAGAAGACTAAAGTGTGTAATGCCCATGTTGTACCGACTCAGTTTTAGTTAGCTCGCTTCTTCGAAGTTGTTGACTCGTATGTATACGTGGGACAAATAGTCCCGATTGGGTAAGTCCAACTTCAAGAAAGAGGTCAAACGCCGAATTCATCTCGGCTCGGCATCCTGCGAATCCTCCCGCTGCGAATGGCAACGAAACGTGGTCTCTTACCATTGGCCAACTGAAAGTGGGCTGGGCAGGACATTTGGTACGTAGAACCGATGGCCGATGGAGTCATAAGGTTTTGGAATAGAGACCACGTACCGGCAAGCGCAGCGTAGAGCGTTCACCCGCAAAATGGACAGACAAACTAACTAGAACCGCAGGATACAGGCCATATACAACCCGTCTTAATGGAGATTACTTGGGGTGGCCTATGTAAGTCTCTAACAGTGGAAGGCTTGTGGCTGATATGATGATGAAGATGATTTATTATTAACATATACTAGTTATACTAGAAAAGAATCTTATCGAAAAAATTACATCATCAATTTCCAAATCTATAACATATTGTAATAATTTAATTTATTTTTTTTATAAAGTTATATAATTTTATTTATGGAGTTATTAAATTAAAATTGTTACAATGTAAGTGATGTTTAATTTTTTTATGCAAATACAGTCAAAACCGATTATAACGACAACGATCAAAAACAACCGATCGGTTATTACGACTAGATTGTAACGTCCTGGCAGAGTCTGTATTAAACTGTTCAGTAAACGTACCACATATAACAACATCAGATAAAGCGTCATATCACTTATATCTTCGAATCTTTATTGATATTCATCTACTATAACGACAAACCGCATTTAGTGCCACCAAAACAAAATACAAATGATCTTAGATCTTCAAAAATTTGTTACCTTTAACAACCAGTTTATTACTGAAGATATTCATAACTTGAGGAGTATGAAACGTAAAATGCAAAACATATTTGAGAGTGGGCTTAAAAAAAACAGACTTAAATGACTGATTACTTTAAAAACTAGTGTAAGTCTTATAGTGGCAGCTAAGAACATCTTGTATCCAATTATTTCTTAATAAACATTCTTATTTATTTTTTTGACATTTCATTTGAAAACAATATTTTATTATATATTAGATATATATACGCCTTTGATAATTTACCTACTTATGCTATGTATTGCTTATAACAACTATCGAATATAATGTCAGAAATATATGGTCCCAAAATGACGCTATATGCAGTTTTGACAGTAGAAGTATAATAAAATATGTTAGTTAACATTTTTTTATATTAATATTCTTTTCGTTATCAGTACAGAACTTACTACAGAGTCAGCCCAATATTTTTACTTAACTCAATATAAATAATTGATGACAATTAATAATTTTTTCAATGATTTAATAAAATTTACTGATACCAGGTGGGAGGAAAAGTTGTATAATACTATGCTTGATTAGTCAACTGATATAAGGTTGTTGCCATGCTACAAACTTGATAATTTCTTTTTATGCAATTATGACTAGGGTACCTAATATGTTACACCAATCACAAAGGGTTAAACATAACCATTATCTTAAAAACCTTTCTCATTCCTTTTGTTAGTTGCATGGTATTCAAACCAATATCATATAATACACAAATAAATGTACATCTAAGAGTTTCATCACATGTTTACAGTTAATTTTTTTATGATTATACTTATAGCTTCAGATAATAACTAGTATAAAAACACCATGTTTTTGCCAATGATATTATTATTATATATATATATATATATATTATTGCATTTTCATAGGATTTATACAGGTGAGTCATGGAGTTAACGATTAATTGACTACTGTCTTCAAACACAAAAACATTAGATATAGGTAGTATAAAGGAAATTTCTAGTGTTTTCAACATATCCATAACCTAAGTAAAGCATTAGGTTATGAACTTAAGCGGAATAAAGTAACGTGTCTTCTAGCACGCGTGTAAAAAGCTAGGAAGATTAATTTATTATTATTAGGAATTTAGACTTACCTATCAGCTCCAGCGCATGATAACATCTTGTTAATACGGATAACATGGAACGGATGAAGCCTTATGCGGATGTGGAACTGATCCTTGCCGCAGTTCTTGACGAGGTACTTGTTACAACAAATACGGCCGGCTTCCAGCGCTTCAGAACTCAGCTGCTCATACTCGTCAGACACCAAGTGCACACATAGCGGGAAGTCATCTACCGCAGCCTTCTTTTTCCCCAAGTCAAAGATACGAATCTTGGGGTCAGGCACACCACGACAGAAACGTGATTTAGGGTAAGGTTTGTTTTTACAGTACCGATAGCTGAAATTAAGAAACAAAAAGATAAGTTTAAATATTTTATCACAAATAGAAACACGAAATTTGAGGTTGTAAATTTACCATCTCGCTGGTCGGCGCCCCATTGTGATCTGAAATAAATAATGAAATAACTTTAGTGATCACAGCACGTAATGAATACACAATATAAGAAAAAAATATGGGATATAGAATAAGATTCAACAAGATTTTTGTTTAAAAAATTCGTAAGCACCTCCACAAAGTGACACCGTTTTGATGAAGAAAGAGAGTTCAGGAACTGTCAATACAATGTCAATTGGACATTTTTTAAATTTTCCACAGAATCAAAAATTTATTTTTGCTTAGCGTTATTAACTTATTTAAATATGTATTTTAGATCTACTTTAATTATTTTTAATAGTATTTTATTCTATCCTAATTATTTTTATCTCTTTATATGTTTATTATTAATGGAATAGTTTTTGTAAAAAGTAGATAGAAAATATCATCTTTAATTTTTGTGTGGACGATAATTCCGCCAATGTCCCGTCCAAGTTTTAATAGTAGGGGTCGGACTTTCTTGTAATGAATTTAATATGATTAAGACAAAACACCTATAATACAATATTCAATAGAAGACAATAAGATTCGAAACATCTTTGTCAGCTGTCAATGTCATTGTCAGTTCAACATTTACTGCACAGCGATTATTGTTGTAATTTTCCAACAAGGCATTTGTGAATAACAAAAGTTATGCTATAATATTACTAACCGCATACTCTTGAAAATGGGTGCGCTAACGAGTAGACAGAATGCTGGCGTTGAAGAAGCTGACGTTGTATCAAACCATGCATACAAATATCCACCAAGATCTGGTTTGTATTATTTACCTTGTCCTTTCTTAAGTATACTTCCATCACCAATTCATACACCAAGTATACTTTTGCAATTACTCATTAGATGATATGGGTAGAACTTGTGTTAGTTTATAAAATGATTAATAAAATATTGCATCCATACTCCCAAGGTGTTTGTAACACCCAATAATCTTCGACGCCATTTGTTTTGTATAATTGTGCTTTACAGGCAACTATTTTGGCAGTCATTTTATTATGGGTGGTGAAAGATTTGATACTCCTCAACCCGAAGCATACTTGTTTGGGGAAAATGCTGACTTGAACTTTCTTGGTAGCAGGCCAACTCCGGTAAGAATCTTTAATTTATTCCTATTTAAGCTACAAATTTACTTTTATCACTCATAGGATCATTATGGTTTATTACATAAATGTTATTATTAATTTTGCCACTGAATATAGTTATTGGGGTTGCTATGTGTCATCATGAATGGTAAAATAGTTTTTTTTGTTGACAGTTCCCTTATCCTCCACCACAGTCTAATGAACCAACAAAAACACTGAAAAGCTTGGTAAACATCCGCAAAGAATCATTAAGATTTGTCCGTTGTCCAGAACCAATGGGAAAGATTGTTGAAACAAACAAGATTGGAGATGGAGTGATAAAAAACACAGAGAACAATGGAAAGGGGACATATTACAATATTGAATTTACTTTTGACTGCGATGCCAGATGTGCCATCACTGTGTTCTATTTTTGTACTGAAGAAGTTACACCTGCAGGTGTTGTGTAAGTTCTTGTACAAAAATTATTTATTTACATATTTTTGTAATGCAGAGTAGTATTATGTAAGATTTGAATATCAAACAAATTGTAGGTATTATCCTAGAGACCAGTCAATGACTTCCCAAACATACCACTACAAAAAAGGTGCCAACCAGCAGTTCTGCCAGATATCTCATGTTTTTGACCCATCCAAGTACCCTGAAGAAGATCTGCTCTATCATGCTGACAGAGAAATCATTCCTATTGCTATTTACTGTGTTGTGGATGAAGGACAAGAAGGTAAGTTATTTATTGAGGTCTACTTTCTAATTAACTTGTTTTTTACCAACATCACACTACTACTAAGAAACGATCCCAGTGGCAAAAATGATGTTACAAGCCACTCTCATAAGCAGCATGGTTGTTTTATGTTTGTCAACTGTGTCATAAATCTTAATAGGATTAATATACTAAAACACAAACATATGTACCACATTGGTTTTGTAGAAATAAGGCAATCTCACACAACAATAGCTGTGGTGGAGAAGCATTCCGATGGCACCTATGTACTCAAAGCCCTGAAACAGAAGTTGTTTGTGGACGGATTATGCTATCTTCTGCAAGAAATATATGGAATTGAAAACAAGAATTTGGACACAAAGGTATAAATAGAGCAAGCTAATAAATCAATTGTTATTTTATTATAGAAGTTTCATCTATCAAAATGTAAAACAACTAATGAAAGTTTTTTTATTACTTTTTTTATTTATTATTGATTTCCATTCACTGGACGACCACAAGTATATTATAATTATGCCATACTTTTTTATTCTGTTTCGATAATGTTCATTGTATGTTATAGCCAAGTTCGGATGAAGAGACCGAAGACGGTGGATCCGAGTGCGTGATCTGCATGTGCGACGTGCGCGACACGCTGATCCTACCGTGCCGGCACCTGTGCCTCTGCAACTCCTGCGCCGACTCGCTCCGCTACCAAGCCAACAACTGCCCCATTTGCCGCGCGCCCTTCCGCGCGCTGCTGCAGATCAGGGCGCTGCAGCGGGTCACCACGTCCCCCGCTTTGATGCCCTCCGCCACCAGCCCGCCAGATGTGAGTGATGTTGGATTCCGTCTGCTGCCATTCAGAGCCATTCCGCTACTTCATAGCATAATTAGTTAATTAATTATGACGGGTACAATGGTACATTCGCTAGTGTTCCTTGGTTGTATGTTCGACAATCGCCACACAGGACAAATTAAAAAAAATGGTAATGGTTAAAGATGGTGGTAAATAACTATTTTAGTATTATATTTGTAACTCCTCTGTTGTCTGTCTACATTAATGGGAGATAGATGTGATGTATGTATGTAAATATATCTTTATAGCACCCAATCAGTATCAATGTCATATCTGTTCACAGGGTAGCATGGAGAACATCCCGGCGGGCTACGAGCCAGTGTCGCTGCTGGAGGCGTTGAATGGGCCGCACCCCTCGCGCCAACTGCCCGCGCCGCGGCCTGCGCCCGCCATCGCCAGCCCTGACACCGACACCGCCTCTCAGGTGACCCACCACCACTCGGTACCACACGACAACATCCCCAGTTCTAGTGTTGCAGCTCGGTGTTTTAGATTGAGACTTGTTTCGCTTAGGTTATATAATAACTTGAGTTTGATTAACGGAGTTGGTTGTTTTTGTTTTGAATAGTTTGCAAAAAGGGAAGATCTTCCGCGTGGTCAGGCGTTGGATATCAGAGCCACTGCCGGATTCTTGTATATATTAAGGGCGTTGTGAAAACTTTGTATGTGCGATGCAGGTTCTGTGACGAATGTAGTTTATGTAAAGTGTTGTTTATTCAATTACTGTGTGTTATTTATTAGAACAGGTTGAAAACAAGCATACTTTCGTGATAGTAAGCGTCACTGCAGCTTGTAGACGCTCTTATTATCAGAAGAATATCACTAACACATTGCCAACCTTGTGACTTGTGGCCACATTACTAAATAAATTTGCCAGCACACTGCTATTTGGCGGTAGTAATGGATGAGAGTAGGCGGTAGAAATGCATACAACCTTTTGTGTCAGGTCTACCTTATATTATTATGCAGAAACTGCTCAAAGACTACCACCGGGTCGTTTTGTTTAGTAGGGTGAGAGCTTGACCGAACTCTTCCACCTAAAGATAATGTTATTGGTTTTAATGATTTACCATTTTAAACTACTAAAATTGATAGCAATCAAAGTTAAATTGAGTCAAGCAAACAATATCAAGTTATCGGCTATAAAATCATTAGTCCGATAGGTAGATGAATTTAAAAATATCTAAGAAATCATAATTGAGTAAAGGTTACATTCTTCCACTTCTTTAAAAATAAATGTTTACTGTTCTGATAGCATAAACAAAACCTCAAGGTATTATATTTTTACATTTTCAGCTCAGTATTACAGCTATTATTTATTTTAGTAAGCATAGACGACGATTACACTTCGACGGGCCCAATGGCGCAAATTGCAGTGATCTTATCTTGCGCGCCGAGGGTCGATCCCCGCACAGGAGAAATATTTGTATGAAGATATTTGTGTTTGTTTTATGTCTGGGTGTTAAATATATGTATTTAAGTATTATATTTGTGATTGCTCTGTTGTCTGATGTCCGTAACACAAGTGCTCTAAGAGACTTTTCATGGAGATAGTTCTATGTATGAGATGATGTGTGAATTTATTATTTAGCTTTGCTAGAAGAGTCTTGAAGATTACCAATGCTCAGTAGAAGTGTGACTGCGCAGGCGGCCGAGATCCTGAACCGGTGTAACCTGGAGCGCAGCTCGTCGACTAGCCTGGGCAGCAGCAGCAGCAGGAAGGCCAAGTCCGGCTCCAAGGACGATGTCAAGAGCGTTCGCGACCGCGCCCTCGCGCAGACTGTCACTCCTGAGGTACGTTCGTCATGTACGCTTTTGAAATATTTGCTATTGAGCATTATATATATTTTATTTATTTAAGAGAAAATTACATTATCGGCGAGGAATATAGGTAGCATCTTGTACCATCATATTGTCACGGGAAGGGGAATTAGCTGAGCACTAATAAAGCACTGTTCAGTACACATAAAAAACTCACACACACGCATCATTCATTCAATTTAATTCAACTTCATTTGCACGTATGGCATGCGACAATGAACCTTACCTGCAGCATTGCAAGGTGTATATTACTATGTTAACGTGGTCCGGGCCCGCCAGTTCCGCATGTCGGTGCTGCTGGCGCGCGAGGAGGAGGCGCCGCCCAGCAGCCCGCTGCTCTACAACAAGCTCAACGGCACGCATCACATCTCGAAGGTACATACTTGGATTACTAATCTATCTATAGGTAGCCCAGTGGCAGGTTCGAACCCCGCTCAAGATTCCTGGCCCTGTTTTTACACAGGCCTGATGGAGCAGATGATAGTGATCTTGTGTTGTGATGATATTTATGTTTGTTTTTTATCGGGGTGTTAAATATATGTATTTAAGGTTCCTTTTGTAATGTTGGAGAGCACTAAGAAAGGGTTCTGAAGGAAAGCTTCTGAAGGCAGGTGGAACACCAGTACTTAAAAGTCCTTCAGAAGCTCTTTAACACCGTCATCCTCGAAGGCATAACGCCAGAGGCATGGAGAAGGAGCGTGGTGGTGCTGTTCTTTAAAAAAAATGATAACACTTTGTTAAGGATTTAATGCCCCATCTCGCTCCTGAGCTATGTTTTTAAACTGTTTTCTAGGGTCATTACTAACGGCCTCGAATGCTAGTTTGATGATTTCCAACCTTCCGAACAAGCCGGTTTC
The DNA here is from genome assembly GCA_020976665.1 of Heortia vitessoides. Classification (NCBI taxonomy): domain Eukaryota; kingdom Metazoa; phylum Arthropoda; class Insecta; order Lepidoptera; family Crambidae; genus Heortia; species Heortia vitessoides. Next base: position 2,078,010 of record JACJUM010003085.1, read on the forward strand.
CAAAAAAGCTACAGTACCATAGACCACATATTTACGCTGCGGCAAGCTATAAAGAAGACAGAAGAGTATAAACTCTTCTGTACTTCTCTCTTAGCGTTTATGGACTATGAGAAAGCCTTTGATTCGGTTGAGACGTGGGCTGTGCTTGAATCTCTTCAGCGGTGCCAGATTAACTATCGGTACATCGAAGTGTTGAAGTCTTTGTATGACGACACTACTATGTCTATCCGAGTATAGGAGCAGAGTTCGAAGGCTATTCCTCTCAAAAGGGGTGTTAGACAGGGAGATGTCATTTCTCTGAAACTGTTTAATGCCACTTTGGAAAACGTCTTCAAGCTCTGGATTGGCAAGGATTTGGCATCAATATTAACGGCGAATACATCACTCACCTTCGATTTGCCGACGTTAATGTGGTCATGGCAGTGTCTTAAGAAAGTGTTCGACCGATGTGTGTTATCAGCGATGACCTATGGCAGCTAAACGTGGTCTCTTAATCGTGGCCTAATTGAAGGTAACTCAACGAGCTATGAAGAGGGCAATGGTCGGAATTTCTTTGCGCGATCGAATCAGGAATGAGGAGATTCGTAAGAGAACCAAATTTACCGACATTGCCC